>BJCM01084318.1:0-15951 GCA_018326385.1 Flaveria bidentis
AAATATATCTACGGAAGAACAAAATGTTCATCCATAGATGTTTCTTACACTTGGTCAATTTCATAAGTTGACCAAGTATAATGTTTGTACCTGCAACCATACATAAATCAATACACAAAAATGGGTTAACCTATATATTCAATGCATACACAATAATGAATTACAAACATTCATTACAGATATTAATTCAAGTACTAAGCCTATACATAATGAACTAGATCTCCTAAACCTAGACCTAACAATTCTTATCTTGTCACCTTTCTTCCCATCAGCATTCCTCAGTAGCACTATTTCTTTTGTTTTCTCAACATATCCCCACTCAGTTATGGGAACAGTGTATTAATTTCTTGCTATGACTTTGATGGATGTTGTTTTCCTGTTAGTATAACTAACCCTCCTTAAGAATTCATCATCAATTTATATGGAGGAGTTGGTGTTTGACCTTCTCTCCTTTTGAACCCTTTTCTTATGTTCAACATCTTCTCTCTTAGCCTCCTTCATCACATTATCTATAAATCTTGTTTTCAGTCTACCTACAAACACAGAGAAATCTCTTCCCCTTGGATGAATTGGATAGTTTATGATGATTAGGCCTTGCAAATCTTTAATGTCTCTCTTAAGAAGACTCAGTAAAGCTTTTACATCATGGAAGTATTCAATTCTTCCGGATGATCTCTTGATGATTGCATAATCCCACTCTTTATCATACTTCAATGCCATGATCCTGTTGTCTTCAATCGAGTTAGGACTTGTGATGTGATTAAACAACTCTATCAATGTATACTTCTGCTCTGTAATTTCTTTGACTGTTGTATCCAAAGGCCACACTTTGCCAGGTATAACTACTTTTGGCTCTCTAACTAGTTTTTCTTTCCTTTTGTGTTGATCTTTAGGTTCAACAGTTGTAGGATCAGCAGGGAGTTTGCTTTGTTGCTCATATGATGGATTTGGAGCTTCTATTATGAATCTCACTCCTGTGTCAAGCTCAACTACCATTACATGATCCATCATTCTCCTAAGCTCACCAACATTTCCTCCCTTAAGCCCATGTGCCTTGTAGTTATGACTCTACAGCTAACAGATCATATTGTACTTGTTAAGTTTTGTTGTATCACAATGGCTTAGTTCTTTCTTGATCTTTTGAATGGCTTGAAATATAGTGAATGCTTCATAGTCACAATTTGGGATCATGAACCTAGCAAGTTCAAATTCTTTGAGAAGATCCTTCATCTCAGTCACATTCATCCTTTCAACCATATCAAAAGGAAACCCATGGTTAATAAGGGTCATAAACATGTTTGAGTCATGTCTTTCTTCTAATATGTCTTTGGTGGTCAGTAGTTCCTCAACTCGTGATTCTTTTTGTTCTTGGGGAGACTCATCTTTAGTGACCTCAATCCATTTAGCATCACTTTCTGGTTCAGCAAGAGACAAAGGCTTTAAGGTTGAAGATTCAACAGATTTTGATCTTTTAGGTGAATCTTGTACTTCAGTCACTTCCTTTTTTTTATGGAACCCAAGTACTTTCTTTTCCTTGAACATTGAATAATAGGCACTGAAGCTTCAACAGATTCTTTTGTTGGTTTTGTAGTGGGAGAATTAGTTTCAATGTCTTTCATCTTCTTTTTCAATCTTTTAGTCCCCTCATCCTTCCTTTTCAGCTTATCAAGTTGTTCTTGCAGAGTCTTGTTTGCTTTGTTGCTCTCCAACTCAAGTATTTCCTTTTCAACCTTCTCACATGCAATTGATCCTTCTTGTTCTTTTACAAGCTCATGCAGAGCATCAATGACTTCATTGTTTTCTTGTATGCTTTCTCTTAATCATTTCATACTAGATTCTTGCTTCAGTAGCTGAACATCTTTTTCTTTCATCATCCCTTTGAACTCTTGAATTCTTTGTCTTCTACTATTTGACTTGACAACAAGTTTGTTGTATTCAGCAACCAAATAACTATTGTTGACTGGGATATCATCATCACTGAGATCTGTTTCATTGTAAGAAATCACATCAACAAAGTTGGTTTCTTCTTCTCTGTCCTGAAGTTGAGCAACATTATCATCATCATTCTCATCTTCAGGGGCTGCATTAGCTGAGCTTGAACAGGACTCAAAAACTTGCTCTGCTTGTTCTTGATTTGGTTGTTGTTGTTGTTGCTGATGGTCAGTGATTAGAGAGACAAGTTCAATACTGTTTGAATGGACAAAGGATTCAATCTTGATTGGTGACAGTTGAACTGTACTGGCTTGTGAAGCTAAGACTTTCTCTCCGGTCTAAAAGCTCTCAGTGGATTTCTTTTCTGGAGTTGGAGAAAGATTTGAAGAAAAAGGGTGAATTGGAGAGATTGGTTGAGTGTTTTGACTGGCTAGTGATTGTGATAGGGGTGTTTGAGGTTGATTTGGTGATAGAGGGTGGATTGGAGAGTTTGGTTGAGTGTTTTGACTGGCTGGTGATTGTGATAGGGGTGTTTGAGGTTGTTGGTGATTGGGTGATTGAGGAGGTGAAGATGAAGCTTCCACAAAGTTAGTAGATGAACTCTCTTGAGCTTCTTCCCATATCAGTTCTTGTGGAATGTTGGCATTGGGGTCAGCTACATGCGCAAACATAGGCATGTCTTCTCCTACATTTCTCCCACTGATCTTGTTCAATATAGATCTTCCCAAATGTGCTTGCAAAAATACATCTCCATCTCTTGCTATTCCAGGCGTTTCATCATTGATGATCAGTTGCAGGAACCTTAGGAACATGTACATCTTATCTGCCTTCTGAACTCTTACTTGATCACACAAACATCTAAGGATGTAAGTAATTGTATGTTCTCCCTTCAAATACACCTATGATTCCAGATGATATGTGCCTTGAAAATTTTTCTAGTTCAGACTTCATGTTTGAAATGCACTTCAGATAGGTGTGACACAAGAACCTATAAGGTTTGTGCAATCTTCCTTTCTTGATCTCTCCTTTGTCAAAATCTACATCATAACCCATCATATAGAATATCTTTTCTATGTATTCATTCTCGAACACATATTGATGACCTATATTGACATTTCCCAAGTTGAGATTTATCCTG
This sequence comes from Flaveria bidentis, assembly GCA_018326385.1. Taxonomy (NCBI): domain Eukaryota; kingdom Viridiplantae; phylum Streptophyta; class Magnoliopsida; order Asterales; family Asteraceae; genus Flaveria; species Flaveria bidentis. Next base: position 3,071 of record BJCM01084318.1, read on the forward strand.
ATACATTGTTCATCAATCCTTAAGTGTTCATTCCCAATATCTAAATGTATCACCTCATCATCTCCTCCTTTTTTACTCTAGCCGAGTTCTAGAAATCAACAATATGTATCATCGGCTCCACTGATAAGGCATAAAACAAACTAGATCTTCTTAGATAATGGATGATGTCTCGACATCCTTCTGAAACAGGGTCATCAAGATTTAAGAATGCGCACACATTATGCTCCCTTGCAAATTGATTACTCATTCGTTCATAAGAATAAAGACAATTATGTTAGAATCAACATTAGAGACATGAAAATGCGAACATATGTGATGATAATCAAGAATCAAATAGTTCATTATCGACAATTACAACATGTTTGCCCTTAAACACAGTGATCTGAAATCAGTATTATATGTTTGATTGATGGTTTGGCTCAGTAATTTTGAATGTTTGTGAACGAGGGAAAATGGTTTCTTGAGAACGTTTTTCTAGATCTGAAAAAGTGTTTTGAAAAAGTGAATAATGAATTCCAAGTCAAAAACATCATTTATACTCCCTAGGACACACTTATTTCATTTATTTAATAAATGGGTCCCACTTTTCTTATTATCCTTGTCTTATTATTCTTCCGTGGAATTGTTTTTGTTCCATAGATTTTAGTGCATAGTGCATCCGTAGGATATCTGCGGATGCCTAACCTAAAACTCAAAGTTTGAATGGAAGTATAACTTTATTTTCCGTAGGTTACCAATCTATGGAAATGAATTATACTTGTAAAATATTAACTTATTCATAGGTTACCAATCTATGGATAGTCATATTGTACTCCCCCTTAAGTTTTGTATTGTAGCTTCTACTGATGCTAAGTTTTGCACTGTGGCTTCTCCTGAGGTTTAAAAAGCCATGATTGAAACTTATTCTATTGTATGGTTCTAATCAACTGATAGAATCATTTATTGCTATAAGACCTTGATGATTTTGTATTCATGACAATTATGTACAAGAAGGTTTTTAAAGGCTTCATGTATCAAACGCCAAGTTAGTGCTCAGGTTCCAGCTCCTTTATATTGACAATTCATTAGACAACTTTGTTGTTAAATATTTTCATGATTCTACTCCTCCTAAATTTTTTTATCAATGATAAACAAAAGCATCTATCATAAATTTATAAGAAGAATATCATGAAACACACATGTCTGTCCAAACATGTCAAACAAAAAGAAATCAAATCAAAATACATAAATTAAAATGAGTGCTATGTAAAGCATATATACATATAGAATGGGATCATACTATAACACTAATCATCTTCCTGATTGATTTGTTTGATAAATTCATACCTGATTTTAGTTCTGATTGCAAGTATGTTTGTCCACTTAAATCCATACAAGAGTATTGTGTCAACTAGGCATGTTGTTGATCAAGTTCTCATGTTTATTAAGAGGTAACTTTTATGGGCTTCACATGCAATTCACTTAGTGTTTATCCTCCCTTTGTGAGTCAAATCATCACCTTTCATGCTTAGAAACTATGTACTTTAAGTTATAAGTTCTATCTTGACATGCATTTGACATCTCATTAATGCATTGATGTAGAAGCTCTAAATTTAATGTACAGTTGATCACAGAGGATTCTTTTGAGAGCTTGGATATGATCATCAATAGGTCACCAGGTTTTTATTTCCGTAAAACAAAGGTGCCATAAACCCAGGTCTTTGTTTACACAAAACAGAGGGTTGATATGGATCATGATCTGTTCATACACCTAGGTCTTTGTTTACACAAAACAAAAGGAATATGATTTGCAAAGATAGACATTATAAAAGTGTTGGTACATAGTGTGCTTAGATGAGTGATTTGGTCACATCATAATAAGACTTACTTGTTGTATCCTTAAAATGAAGTCTCCCACAACCAGTTACTTTATATTATGTTTGGCATGCACTTAGTGTAATTTCCACTCAGGATGAACCTACTCGCATATCAAGAAACTTGATCAGATTTTAATGATTTTTTAGAATTCAGGAAGAAGTAAAGGCGTAGTGTACTATCACTTCCCAAACAAATGTTATGCAGAATTAAAAGATAGATAGAAAGGCAATATAAATTTTCTTTTATTATTATAATAAGTATTTACAAGGATAGACACATGCTTTTCTTGTTTATAATGATTAATCTAAGTTAATCATACCCAGAGACTTAATTAGAAAATTAAATCTAACTTAATCAAAGGCTTTAGTGAATAAACCAGCAAGCTGATTTGTTGTATCCACTTTGACTAACTTGATCAAACCTTTTTCTGAGCAATCTCTAAAAAAATGATATCTTATTTCAATGTGTTTTGTTTTACTATGTTGCACTGGTTTAGCAGTAATAAACATAGCAGCTGAGTTGTTAATGTAAATTGCAGTATGAAGGAAATTATAACCATAATCAAGTAATTGGTTTTGCAACCAAAGCACTTTAGAGCAACCAGTTGAAGCAGCTATGTACTCAGCCTCATCTGTGGATATAGATACCTTTGTTTGCTTCTTGCACTACCATGAAACTAGTCTTGGTCCTATCAATTGACATCCACCGGTTATGGACTTTCTATTGTTATTGCAACCTCCATAGTCACTATCTAAATATGAGTAAAGAGTAAAATCACCATCCTTTGGATACCAAAGTCCAAGAGCAGGTTTTCCTTTCAGATATCTGAAAATCCTCTTTACAGCATTTAGATGAGACTCTTTGGGATCTGATTGGTACCTAGCACAAACACACACAACAGACATAATGTCAGGTGTACTGATAATTAAATACATAAGTGATCCTATCATTGATCTATATAATCTTTGATCAACAAATTTTCCGATAGGATCAAGTACAATTTTATCAATTGTTGAGGCTGGTGTTTTGCATGAAGATGTATCAACTAGGTTGTACTTTTCCAATATTTGATGTATGTACTTCTCTTGATTGATGAAAATGCCATATGTCTTCTCCTGAACTTGTAGACAAAGGAAGAAAGTTAATTCTTCCATTGAACTCATCTGAAACTTAGATTTCATCAACTCTTCAAACCTTACACATAATCTCTTGTTGGTTGAGCCAAATATAATGTCATCAAGATAAATTTGAACAACTAAGAGATCTTGATGTTCTTGTTTGAGAAATAGAGTCTGATCAATGGTTCCTCTTTTGTATCCATGCTTGAGCAAGAAAGAAGATAATGTTTCATACCACTTTCTTGGTGCTTGATGAAGACCATACACCGCTTTGTCAAGCTTATATACCCTATGTGGGTAATGAGGATCTTCAAATCTAGGAGGTTATGATACATAGACTTCTTCATCAATTTTCCCATACAAGAAAGCACAATTGACATTCATTTGATACACATTGAACTTCTTAAATGATGCATATGCTAGGAATACACTTATGGCTTCAATTCTGGCAACTAGTGCAAAAACTTCATCATATTCTATTCCTTCTTCTTATGTGTAACCTTGTGCAATCAACCTTGCTTTGTTTCTCACAACAATACCTCCATCATCTAGTTTATTTTTGAAGAGCCATCTTGTTCCAATTGGATGTTGGCCTTCTGGGTAAATCAACTAGATTCTAGACTTTTTGCTATCTGAATTGTTGAAGCTCTTCTTGCTTAGCTTCAATCCAACTATTGTCCTTTAGAGCAGCTATGATGTTTGGACGAAAAACTTGTGAAAGAAAACAAGTGAAAAGACAGATGTTTGCATCTCCATCTTGACTTCTTGTTGTTCTTTTATTAAGATCACCAATAATGTTGTGTAGTGGATGTGTCTTATGAATTCTTGATGTTGTAGTAGATTCAACTGGAATAGATGATTCCAAGTTAGTAATATTTATTAATACAGATGGATTCAATCTAGCCGATGAATTTAGGAAGTAATCGAAGTGTTCCTCTTGTTCAATATTAGGTATGGAATGATCTTCCTGAGTCTGATCATCAGGAGCATCAATAATATCTTCCACAGGAACTTCACCGGAAGCAATTTGTTCTTTCGTAGGAGTTAAAGGAACTTCTACAGATGATGTACGAGGATTTGCTGAATCATCTCCAATGTTTGTTATATCTTCTTGAAAACATGGAACACCTATTGATACATTATTCATATCTCTGGATGCATGACAAATATCTACGGATGTAGAGGTAGCAGCTGCGGATGAAGTGTTTTCATTGAAGGTGTATGTTTGAGGCTGGACTTGTGCAGCATCATTGTTGTTATTTGTTGTTTCTTGTACCATGATACTTGATGAGTGTTTTCTTGGAGGAATAGCAGATAGTGATACTTCATTCATATTTGGGGGAACAAATGGATAAAATGTATCATCAGATCCTACATTATTCAAATAACCTCAGTTAAATGAATCTGTTAGAGCATCTATATCAAACAACCATGATGATCCTTTTACAGATTTAGGAAATAAGGACTCATCAAAAGACACATTAGGAGTTTCTTCCACAATGTTATGTTGTGGAATGTAAATCCTATAAGATTTAGATGTTGAAGAATATCCAACAAAGAAACCACCATAGGCTTTTTTTGAAAATTTTCCTAATTGTTCTTTTGTGTTTAAAATAGATACATGACACCAAAGCTCTAAGATATCCTATGTAAGGTTTTCTTTTATATAAAAGATCATAAGGTGTTTTATCATGTTCTTTTACAATCAATGTCCTATTTTGAACATTGCATGTTGTATTCACTGCTTCAGCCCAAAAGGTGATTGGCAATTGTGAATCAACTAGCAGTGTTCTTGCTGCTTCAATAAGCGTTATGTTTCTTCTTTCAGCAATTCCACTCTGTTGTGAGTTCTTGGTGCACTGAGTTATCTTGCAATACCTTTATTCCTGCAAAAAGAATGTAAGTCAATATTAACAAATTCAGTCCTATTGTCACTACTAAAAATTTTAACTTTTAAATCAAGTTGATTCTCAATCTTGATGACAAGTCCATTAATGTTTCTGATATTTCACTCTTGTGTTTTAAGAAGAAGATCCATGTGAATCTAATGAAATCATCCACTATTACTAAACAATATTGCCTCTTTCCAGTGCTCATCATCTTGGTTGGACCAAACAAATCCATGTGAAGCAATTTAAGTGGTGTAGTGTTTGTATTAATAATGTTGGATTTATGTGACACTCTATGTTGTTTTCCTTTATAACATGAAGGACAATGGTTTGAACAATAAAATTCTTTCTTTGGCAATCCAATGACTAGATCATTTTTCACTAATTTGTTCATGTTCTTCATGTTAGAATGAACAAGCCTTCTTGCCACAATTGAGATTCATCTTCTGATGATTCAGATAGGAGGCATGTTTCATGTCTTGTGAGTGAAGTGTTGTTCATATCCAAAACATATGTGTTCCCTTTTCTTGATGCTTTAAGAAGGATCCAATCTTCTGAAACTAAAAAACCTGGCTTAAGAATGTAACAATTAGTGTTATCAAATAATGTGGTATAATTTTAGTCAGAAAATTGAGACACACTCAGTAAATTATATTGTAAATTTTCACAATAGTTTACTTTCTCAAATTTTAGCACACCATTAGTTACCATTCCTTCACCAACTATTTTACCTCCCTTCTTATCCCACCAAATGCCACATATGAGGCATTTTTTTCTTGAAGTCATGGAGAAGAGAAGAGTTTCCTGTCATATGCCTAGAACAACCACTGTCAACATACCACTTGTTGTCAGCTCTCCAAGATTGTTCCTGTATAGAGAAAGAAATCAATTAGAATTAACAACCCAAGCCTTAATGATCTTCGGTTTCCCACTAGGATCTAAAATTATTACTCCTTCATGAATAAGTCTTGAAGTTTTAGTATGAATTTTGGTTTTAATTGATTCATTCTGAGTTGTTTTGGTGAGGATTATTCTGTTGAAGATGAGGTTGTTGAACTAGCTCCCGGTTTCTCATTCTCTTCTTTATTCATCTTTTCTTTATTGGTTTGTTGTTTTGATTTTGATGATGAACCTTGATTGTGGAAAGTTTCATCATCTTTTGATTTTGAATGAGGTACATGAGTTCCCTTTTCAAAATTATCAAAGAAAGCATCATCAGCTTTTGTTTCTTTTTCAATCAAATCTACCCTTTTGTAAGGTTTTTTTGATTGCTGAAATGTTGTTCTTCTCTTCAAAGGTTCAAAATCAGTGGATGTTTTCTCCTTTGGTTTTGGCTTTTGTTTTTGTTGTTGCTTCTTATATTTTGAGCTTTTTCACTATCAGTAGATTAAGTATCTGATACAGCTTTGCCAGATTGTTTCTTCTTTGTGTTCTTTGTCTTGTTCTTTTTATTGAAATAACATTCCTGAGTTGAATGGTCATTTTTATTGCAAATAGCACAATGTTTGTTGAAGTAACAGTTAGATGTCATATGATTGTTCATATTGCAAATGGAACAATAACTGCTAAAATAACAATCTTCAGTATTATGATTTTTCATATCACACAATTTGCAATACATATCCTCTGATTCTTCATCATAGTTGACGGCTTTCTTCTTCTTTGTCAACTTTTGAGGCTTTGCATCCTTCTCCAATTTTTTAGTTGATTTATCATTTTTCAACTTTTGAGGCTTTGATTTGTTTGTTGTGGATTTTGCCTTCCATAGATCATCTACTGATTCAGTGGATTTGGTTTTTTGCAAATCTGCTACTGAAGAAGATTTCTTTTTAGTAAGAACTGCTGATTGTTTCTTCTTTCCTTTTTCTACGGAAGATGTGTGTAATTTCTCAATAGATGCACACTTTTCTATCTCTTTCTTTGAAGGTTTTTGTTTCTAATGTAGTTCTTGAAAACCTTTATTTAATTGAGCTATTCTCTTGCAAATAGTCTTCAACATGTTTTTTTTTGTTTGGGTGGATATGGCAACTTTGTTTTTTCAAGAACTTTTATAATGATTGTTTTAAGAGAGACATTCTTACCAATGTTCAGTAGATCATCTTCATGTTCATTAGAATCATCCAAGTCATCACACTCATCAAAGTCATATTCTAAGTCATTTTGTTTAATATTTTCTAATGCAGAAGACTCGGTTTCATTCACCTCTGTTTCATTATGATTAACTTGTTGATTGGAGTTTGTTTCAAACTTGGTGCAAGGCACAGAATAATTTGATAAGTTGTTTGTCATTGATTCAGGTAAAGGTGAGTAATTATTGTTGATAGGAAACAACATTATATCCCAACCCATACCTGTTCTTTGATTCAATATAAGAATTTAATAATTTCTCATATTTTTGAGGTGAAAGTTGAAATTTCTAAAGTTTCACTTCAGCTGATGCATGATCAGCCATGGATTTGGTTAGGGAAGTGGTCAGATGCTCTACTTGGACTTTTAGGTTGTAATTTTCTGAAACAAGTTTATTTAAATCCTTTTGTAAAGAGTTAATTTTAATTTGATATAATTTATGTTCTCTTACATGTGATTCATTCAAAATTATTGTTTCATTGACTTTATCAGTCAGTTGTTGAGCATGGACTCTATATCTTTCAAATTCCTCAACATAGTTTGATTAACATAACCTATCTCTTACCTCTCTAGCCATGGGTGGAACTTTATTTTCCATATGAGCCATTAATTCTTGATTTTCTTCCAAGACTTCCTTCTCATACATACTCCAGTCACAGGTTCTATATTGAAGAATAATCAGCCCAGTTTCTTTAGAGTTAATTATTCCTGCTGATGTATTTGTGGCTGGTAGGGATGAGTTGGTCAGTTTTGGTTGTTTGAAAGATCTTTGAGATTATAATGGTTGTTCAGACTAATGTTGTTGTTGTTGTGCCAAGTCAGGATTTAATTGTTGATTACATTCTCTAGAGAAATGTCCTTAGAGATTGCACTTGAAAATCGCACATTTGACTTATCCACACCAATCTTTGATGATTTGTTTGCTGCAGCCAAGCTTTTATTTCTCCTAAGATATTGTTTGGCTCTGTAAGCAATCATTGACATTTGCCATTGTAGATCCATCTCTTCTACTACATCTGGATGTAGTTCTTCCAAGTCTTGCTGTCAAATATTGGTAGATGTTAATGAGTTTCCCAAGTAAGTTTGAAAACTTGAACTGAAAGCTACAAAGTCTGCTTTTTGTTCTTCTGAGTCCAAAACAATAGTGATGGGCTCTGTTTGGTTGATATTAGATGAAGACTTTGTTGTAGATGTTTCTCTTCTATCATTAGATCTCCTTTTTTCCTTTTCTGACTTACTTTGTGAAGATTTCTTTGAAGGTTTTGATGCATAGAAACTTACTTCCACTTCATCTTCACTCAATGTATAAGAGTTGTCACTATCATTGTTGGAAATAAAGTCACTTCTAGCACTTTTTGTGTTGATATATTATGTACCTAGTTTATGTTCTTAATGTAAAAGTCTTTCATTTATTACACATACGTAATATGAATTCTTAATGAAATATAATATGCTTCTTGATGTTTATTTGTCTTTATATATTTCATATTATTATTGTATTTGATATAATCATTTATATGAACATTATATATAGGTTTGAGGTTGTTGTACATGGTTCTAAGTCAATAATGATTGAGAAGTGTGTTCAACCTAGTCGGGTGATTATACATGCTAATAGACCATACTTATGGACCATACGCATGAATGAATCATACTTATGGACCAATCGCACGACTGAACCAGGTGACTGGATCAGTCGTATGACTGAGACATAAGATTGATTCAGTCGCACGACTGAACCTTCAGTCGTGTGTATGAATCAACCGCATGAGTTAGTTGCACGACTAAACCATGCTAATGGTTTAGTCGTACGAATGAAAACTACAAACCTATAAATACCACATAATTCGTGGAAAAACAAAGACTTCAGATATTTACAAACCCTAGCCATCTAAAGCGTCCTAAATAGCCAATCCAACTTCAAAGTTTGTTCCTGATCGATTTCTAATCAACTTTTAACGTTTGTTTCATTGTTAGATCGATCAGGTTGTCGTTCTCACTAATTGGATCGCCAATCAAATAGGATTCCGCACTATTTGATCTGGTCTCACACAGAATACGTTAGTACTCCGTACAAAAACGGTCCTAACAAGTGGTATCAGAGCTTAGGCTCGTGATTTTGCATGGATTCAATTGGTTTCAGTGTTAAAATCAATGTTTTCATTCAAAAGAGTCACCTTTTTGCTTCAGAAAGTGTTTTTGACGTTTGCATATGTTAAAGTTTCAATTGTTCATCAAACGGAAGATTAGGGTTTTTGGAAAATTCGTATTTTGTGTCAAAGTATTCAAAATATTCTATTTTTCAAACACAACAACCTTCAATCGCACGATTGGACCATTTGTACTACTGAGCCACTCGTATACACTCATTCGCACAACTGAACTCAGTCGTGTCTCTCATTCGCACGACTGAACTCAGTCGTGTCTCTCATTCGCACGGTTAAGCAACTTCAGTCGGTTGATTTCAATCGTCCTGCTCATTCGCACAACTGAATCCAATCGCACGATTGAATTCATTCGTATCCTTAATTTGCATGAGTGATTCATTCGCATAGCTCATTCGCACAAGTGAATCTGTCTTGTTCTAAGTTTACCAAGTTTATTGCAATGGAAGACCAGTTTGTTGCATTCACTGCTAGAAAAGGACTCGCGTGTCCAGAATCTTCTACTTCTGGAAAATGAGATTGGAAGCCTCAACAAATCGCTAAAGCTGTTAACTTTTGATGATTACCCATTGTGGAAATTGCGGTTTGAAATCTACTTGAATGGAGTTGACTTAAACCTTTGGACATCCATTGAGACTGGTTACATGGTACCAGTCAGTGCTAATGGAGTTAAATTGACTTTGGGAGGAATGAGTGAATCCCAGAAGACTTTGCATAATGCTGAAAAGAATGCATAAGCCTTGTTGACTCAGTCTATACCTAAGGACATATTTCATTAGTCCTCTAAGAACAAGTAGTCTAAGAAGTTATGGGAGGCCTTGGAACAGAGATATGAAGGAAATTCAACTCTAAAAGCACTGAAATCAAAAGCTCTTAAGAAGGAATTTGACAATTTTTCTTTGATTGGGAATGAGAGCTTGGATGATATTATTGATTGATTCTATTATCTGATGAGTGAGTTGCACACTCATGGCGTGACCACATCAGTGGAAGATAAAGTCTCTAGTTTTGTTGATGGTCTGCCAGACAAATGGGATTCATTTGTGTCTAATCTGAGACAAAATGACATTCTTGCTACTTTAGACATAAATGATTTCATTTTGAAGTTAAGGGAGGAAGAACTATGTATGAAATACAAGTCAAAGAAAGGTTCCTATGTTCAGAATCCTACATTATACAATTCAGTGTCAACTCTAGCTACTTCAGGTGCATCGATACAAACGACATTTTTGTCTAGCTCTGCTGCTCCTTCTTCTGCTCCTTCCCAAAGCAGTGCATCAGGAACCGTAACGTCAGGGTCATCTGGAACCCAATACATAGTTCCTGAGGCAAATACTACCAAGTTGAAGACAGAGAATCTCGGAGATGTCACCATGGAAGTTGCTATAGAGCACATGGACCTTCTAGCTCTTGTTGTTCAATCTTATGATGGATTATTTGCTGGTAAGATTGGAAACTGTCATCTCGCTAACGAGGACTACGAGCAAGTTGATTAAACTGAGCTAGAACGCATGGATATTATGTGGGCCTTGTCTAGTGTTGTTAGAAGAGCCAAGATGTTTGTGAAAGAGATGGGACAAAATTTGGTTCCTACTTAAGATACAATGTTTGGATTCGACAAAACCAAAGTCACGTGCTTCAATTGTGGTGAAAAGGGGCACTTCAAACATGAGTGCGTAAAGCCAAAGAAGACTGGAAATGAAAATCCTTTTCCAACATTCAACCAACAAGACAAGGATAAAATTGGAGCTTCATCTTCAAGTAAAGATTCTAAGGCTTTGGTTACTCAAGGTGATGAAGGACCAGACTGGTCCTTCTAATTCGTTTCTCAGGATGAATCAAATATTGCCTTGGTTGATACATTGGATGATGGATCTGCAAGTGAAGAAGAAATCATAGCTGAGCATTCACTTTCAGATATCAAAGAAGCTATGGATGTCAATGATCATTTGGTTGAAGAAGAGCTCAGTGCTACAAACTCAGAATCTCTAGTCACTGAAGAGCCTGACACTGCTTTGATGGCTGATTCGTCTAGTTCTACACAGGTATGTTCTAAAGATGAATTATTTGAAAAACATGCATGTACTGAATGTGATAAATTTAAGGAAAGCATTGATTTAAAGTTTTCTAGGTTATTATAACATAATGATAATCTAGTAAGTGATTTACAACTCTACACTGAAGCAAATCGTGTTTTAAAACAAAATGAGTGCAACATCAAAGAAAATATAGAACTGTTAGGGAAGGGAAACCAAGGTTGTTGCCTTTAATCAATCAAATGACATCAAGTTCTATTTAAATTCTTTGTAGGAAACTAAAAATGAAAAAACAGTTTTACAAGTCGAAGTTGAATCATTAAAACAAAAATTGCATAGTTTGGTAAGTTCTTCTCACATTGTTCAGAACCTAGTGAAAGAACGGAATACCAGGGAAGGTCTGGGTTATAATGTAGTATCACCACCACATGAAATCCTTTTAAAAACTAAATGTAGACCAATAAATAATAACCTAGTAAAGGATCATGTGGTGTCTACTACTCTGGTTAGTGATCCAGATTCTACGGGTAAACCTGTGAAATCTGTCACTAAACAGAAGGATACTACTTTAGGATCAACAAATAAGATTCATGTTGAGAAATTGGGTGATAAAATTGAAAAGGTTAACTTAGAGTCAGGTTCATAAACGCCTATTTTAGAACCTAAAAGGTCTAATCCAATGAACCTTAAATGTGTTAATCATCAAAACCCAAATAAAATGAAAATGAAAGATGTTCAAAATGTCAAAACAATTAAGTTTGTTAAAGAAAGAGAAACATCTAAAAGGGTAGAGTCGTCACCCAACCGCACATATCTCAAACCACGACCAAACTCAACCCCACATCATAACTTTCCACAAATTGCTGAAGGAAGATCCTATTACAGTTATGGAAAACGAGGACATATCTCTCCAAATTGTCCTTATTATCAGACACTTAAAAAGAAAATTGAACTTCTTGATGAAAAAACAAGTTTTTCTGAAATAAGATCTAATAGTCCTCCTAAGGTTACACCTAAGATTATTAGTGAACCTAAAGTTCAAACCATAAGCTAGTCGTCTGTTTACCACAAGCAGGCCTCCACAAAACCGGTTTATGGAAGGAAAAATCAAGTATTGTGTCTGATAGTGAGAACAAAAGGAAGAAAGATGTGCCCTCATCCTTTGAAGGACAGTGGGTTAAGTTCATGATGTGTGATACCTCTGGGACACCCAAGCTAGTTAAGGCTTGGGTCCTAAACCTGAACTAATCAATTCCTTTGTATGTGTAGGGTGTCCGCTACTGCGCTATCACTAATACCTGGATTATTGATAATGGGGTGTCCAGGCACATGACCATGAAATCGTCTCTCCTTTTCAACGTCAAGCAAATTAAAGGGGGACACGTATCATTCGCTGGGAATAAAGGGGGTTACATCACCGCTCAAGATGAAGTGGGAAATGAGAAAGTGAAGTTCGACAAGGTCAACTACGTTTATCAACTGCAAAACAACTTGCTTTTTGTCACCCAAATCTATGATAAGGGTTTCAAGGTTGTGTTTGACAACAAGAAGTGCTACATGTTGAAGAAGGAGTATGTTGTCGAGGAGGATAAAATTCTAATGTCAGCTTCAAGATATAATGATCTGTATGTCTTGGATCTATCAAAAGCCTCCACAACTGAGTCTACTGCCCAGTGCTTCTTGTCAAAG
>BJCM01084319.1:0-12239 GCA_018326385.1 Flaveria bidentis
TCAAATTTCTACTCGGCAAGTTGGGCATGAAAAACTTACACGCTCCAACTTGAGGGGGAATATTGAATTTAAAGATTTCCTCCATTATCTTCTCTCAATCATTCCTTTTATTTTGCCTTTTTATTAGCCTTTCGTTTATTCATTTCCTAGAATAGTTCCTGCATTTTATTATATATTCTTGTATCTTTCTTTCATTTCATTATCAAGAAATATTACAATCAATGAAGAGCTTGAACCATTGAATTTAAATTGGATCGGTACGCTAATGCTAAGAATCAAAAACTCTTTATAAAAAAATTAGGGTTGAAATTCTTAATTGATGTACTTTAAAAAGCAAAAGTTCATAAGTATATGAGTAGTCACTCTTATAAACAAAACTAAGGAAAACAAATTAAAAGTTAAATGTCATTAACCTCATGAAGAAATTGTTTCCCCAACATTACTTGAAATAGCTTCTGTTTCTTAAACAAAAAGCACACACAAGTGTGAAAGAATATTGAATTTAAAGATTTCCTCCATTATCTTCTCTCAATCATTCCTTTTATTTTGCCTTTTTATTAGCCTTTCGTTTATTCATTTCCTAGAATAGTTCCTGCATTTTATTATATATTCTTGTATCTTTCTTTCATTTCATTATCTTTCTTTCTTTCATTTTATTATTATATATTCTTGTAAATTCAATGGTTCAAGCTCTTCATTGATTGTAATATTTCTTGATAATGAAATGAAAGAAAGATACAAGAATATATAATAAAATGCAGGAACTATTCTAGGAAATGAATAAACGAAAGGTTAATAAAAAGGCAAAATAAAAGGAATGATTGAGAGAAGATAATGGAGGAAATCTTTAAATTCAATATTCTTTCACACTTGTGTGTGCTTTTTTTAAGTTTAAGAAACAGAAGCTATTTCAAGTAATGTTGGGGAAACAATTTCTTCATGAGGTTAATGACATTTAACTTTTAATTTGTTTTCCTTAGTTTTGTTTATAAGAGTGACTACTCATATACTTATGAACTTTTGCTTTTTAAAGTACATCAATTAAGAATTTCAACCCTAATTTTTTTTTATAAAGAGTTTTTGTAATTTTCTCTAGTCAAGACAAGGTTCAATTAATTTATTCAACTTACTATATATTACTACAACATATAATTACTGCAACATATAATCGAATTAATTTTGACATGTGTAGCACCTAAAGCATCATCAATTCAAAAATAATGCTACTAGCACTAAATCTCTATAATAATTTATTATCTTAGTGTCATAAGTAGTTTCAGGTGAATTATACTAAACTTGGTGCTACAACACAATTCGTTACATTAAAACTTTAAAAATCTTATTTTTTAATCATTTTTTCTTTTTCGTAAATGATTAATATAATTTCTGCACATATTAACATACAAATAATAGGTTTTGTAGTAGTTAAGTTGTTGCATTCTCTCTTTGAATCATGTAAACCACTTTCATATCGTAGTATCTCGATGGTATGCACGAAATCTTAATTAGATACTTAAAAGAAGTAAAAAACGAGTATGTATTTTTTGTTATGAAAGAAGTTTTAATTGTGAACCATCCCAATATTTTTTACCCAAGGTAGACAAAAGATTTGTTTTTTATAAGTTGTAAACCATCATAATGTTTAGTTGAAATAACACGATTCCTATGAAAACATGTCAAAGTTTGACAAGTAAAATGTTTAATGGTTAATCATTTTGGTGTCAAAGCAGTAACTAAGTGAATTATTTTTTTTTGTCAACAGAACCTTAGTTAATACTCATGATTGCTTGTATCAACAATAACTTAATTACTGGTCGTTAGTAGGTCATGAGAACTAACATAAGTGGCCGGTTAGTGATCGCATAGTTATTTTCGTTATATGGTTAATTGATTGTTTCTATTACTACTACCAACCATGCATGTAGATCCGATGCAATTTTCAAAGGATCTCTTCTAGCTTTGAGTTTTTGGCACGCTATGGGCTAGTTTTTGGCACTCTTAAACCTTGCCATGTTGTTTTCTACTTTAGTGTATTCATTGATTCACTTCAAATTAATCAAATAAAAAGATAATTAGTTCAAACATAAATAAACATGTGTTGAAGATTGAAAATTTCACCTGACTATGTTACATATTCCAATTAATATTCGAATATTAGAGTGTCCATAGGGTTGACTCTTTCTAATTATTTAAATATATGAACATAACATACACATAAATGCCCAAATTTTCTAGCTTGTAACAAATATAAATCTATTTGCCTTCATCCAATATATGAAATTCAAGTTTAAGCTTCTTGAAGCTACAAAATCTCATACTTACATATGTAGTCCTTTTAGCCTTGTAGCTACACATATTTTTTTAGAAGAACTCCTATGAGGATAAACTTCAACCCTAACTTACTACATAGAATCAGATGATTTATCACATGTGTTTTCAAATTGAATATAGCTTCTAACACTATATTAGAATTAAATAGAGTATCTTTCCATAAGAGATTTAATTGGACTTTAACCCCATCTTATCAGTCGACTTATACAAGTCTCTAGCTAACTCATTAGATAAATGGCCAAGTATATATTCTTATGAATGAACAAGCTAGTTAACCGCAGTCATGCTATGTATAATGAGCTCACAAATCATGCTATGTATAACACATAAATATTTAGACTTGTCATTATACTTTTAATCATAAGCCTTTCCCAAAGTACATAGTTGCACTATCACGATGAATAGCAATAGGTAATATTAATTTAGGCAAGTATATGAAATCTCATATATGTAGTTTCTTAGCCACTTAACATTTTAACCGATCGACTACAACCTTAGACTAGTAAATATATATGATCTTTTTATAACTATAATCATGAATTGATATGCAACAAACTTAGACTACCCACTTAAATTGGTAATGCAAGTTTCACTTTGAAGCACATCAGTTTTATATGTGGTCTTTAATATTATATCAAGTGTTGACTAGTAAATAATCGTAGAAGAGTGTTGATTTTGATTGCTTTTCCAATTTTCTAACAATATATATGATCTTTTTAAAACTATAACCATGAATTTTTATAAATTAAGTTATATACTTTTTCACATATATACATGTGAACAGTTTGTTACATATTATTAAAAAAAATACATGTGTAGTTTTGTATTAGACTATTAGGTACTCTGATTATAAAGTGAGATGAGCGGTATCTTTATGTTGTTAAAACTGACCCTCTAATGTATAAGATATAAAATGTTTATTACTTGTAATATATTCAAGATTTTATGTATTAGTGGGACAATTTTTTAAATCAAATTTACGCAAATGGTTGTGGATAAAAATTATTAAACTTTAAAATTCAACAGTGGTGGGGACAAAAAGAGATTGGCATTGTCATTCACCATGGTTCAACACCGAAATACGGGACAATATTGTTAATGATGAAATTAACCTATGTGTCCACCACTTCCCTTTTTAGTTATTCACCACTACTCTTACAACTATAAATAGACCTATGCATTTCGAAGGAGTCACCAAGCAATAACCTAAGCAAGATAACATGGGGAAACTGAGGGTATTGAGTTTGGCTAGTTTGCTATTACTTTCAACTTTGGTCATGGTGTGTGAGAGTCGTGTAGCAAGAAAGGACTTGGGTTTGGATTTGGGCGGGATTGGTATAGGTCTTGGGGTTGGGATCGGGGTTGGTGGAAGTGGTTCAGGATCCGGTGCAGGCGCAGGTTCCGGATCCAGTTCATCCTCTAGCTCCTCCAGCTCGAGTTCTAGCTCGAGTTCTGGAGGAGGGGGAGGGGAAGCTGGGTCAGAAGCTGGCTCATATGCTGGTTCTCATGCTGGATCTGGCTCAGGTACTCGGGGAAGAGGGGGTGGTGGTGGCGGAGGCGGTGGTGGAGGAGGAGGTGGTGGCGGAGGACGTGGACGTGGATCTGGTGAGGGTTCCGGAGAAGGGAGCGGGTATGGGTCTGGGTATGGGTCCGGACATGGAGGAGGTGGTGATCGCAAATAAAACTATGGTTTTGTTGAAAGATTTATGAATAAATTATGCATGCATACATTTAGTGGTTATTTGTGTATTAGGTGTTTGATGAAAAGTGAATGTCGGAGTGATTTTTACTCGACACAAAGTGTTGTAAGGTTCGTGTTTCATGTTTGTATTATCATTGTAATATATGGTCTTCTTTTGCATGTAATATACTACTAGCTTTTAACCAAACTTTTATTATGTTTTTTAGCAAGTAATTGATCTAGCCATTTTAATGCCGTTTTAGTTGATTGACCAATTCTGTGGTAGTTTAAATTAAATAGTCATTTGACGTGTCTTAATGATTTGATCCTGGTGGATAAGATCCATCATTGGTTATGACAAGGAAATTAATCATCCTGATAGGGCAAATGTTTTTCGGGGTATATGGCAAACTTTGAATTCAATGTCTTTTTATCTAAGTTTTTTGAAGTGTATATGAACTTGTGAACAAGTTTTCAATAATGAAGCATCAGTATTCTGCATATTTGAAAAGGAAAATATTCTTAATCAACACTCTAAAAACTAAGAATCACCAACAAAAAATTTATGAAGGTCAATGATCATCGATGGAAACCACCAAATCATTTACTGAAAGAATAGAATGAGAGAAATAATACATGGCGTCAGTAGTCCATTAGTGTGATTACCGAAGAACACCTAACCTAAAAAGTTGAGATGATTATTGACGGTTTACCAACAAACCATTGATATTAAGATATCAATAAGAGTAGTTTTTTCTTTATTATTATTCATATAATTACACTAAAATTCACTATATTTTTTCTCTACTCTACTTTTCAATTAAATAATACTTTTTATACCTTTATCATTATTTTTTTCTCTCCTTCACTCACAACTATTTTAAAAAATATTAAAAAATTATAAGAATTGAATAATGATTCTTCAAATATACCAATTCACAATAATATTTTCTCTCTCCTTCACTCACAACCACTCAAAATCATTTCATATAATATACCAAACACACTCACATACTTTTAATGACTCTATTGTGAATGTTCTAACTAGTCTTTCTTTTCGGGAAACTTTTTCTGACGGACTAACCATCAATAATACGTTGGTGATATAAAGGATGAGATTTTTATAAGATCTCCACCAAAACCACTTTATATACAATAACATAATCTTGTTATACATAGTAGCCGACATAACTCTTACAAATTTATGATTGACAACCTCCTGGCTCTGGTATTCTTAGGAACACTATAAGGAAGAGAGCCTGTAGCGATGAAAATATGTCACCTTGTACCGACAACATGTCATAAGTATAGCTTTTGCCCAGTCAAAAATGGGAAACCACCTGTACTCATGGCATGCCGTCAGTCTAGTGTGTCCTATCTCGAAGACACCTTCCATCGGTCTAGGGTCTCCTGTCGTCAGTATATCCTTCGTTGGCATAGGGTTGTTTTGTTGTAGTGAAAGATGTTGATTACTATTAGAATGGGTGGACTTGAAACTAAACAGGCCCAATATGGGTTTGAATTGTCTCACATCATCTAGATTACGGTGTTGAGGATGGTGTTCTTGGTTGTTAGATTTTTCATCTCATAATTAAAATCAAATATTTGGTTCTAGAATCATCTTCTTCATGTCTAATAGGTTATGCATTGTATGTTTTAAGAAGATAAGCTTGCAACATTTACATGAGTTTCTTCCTAATTAAATCAAGCTTTTCAAGTGAAACCGATATGAGAAATACACAAGGTAATAATTGGGCTTGTCAGTCAAGGATACTTTTGTGCTTTGCTATCAACTCCACAAGCTTCAATGAATCAATGGTGATGATGGTATGGACCTGTATAATAATGATATGGAAGTGTAGTTTTGGGACTAATGGAACGGATGAAATTGATGTTCTAGTCACCATACATAGCAGTGACTATAAAATATTTGTAAATTATTACGTAATATCTAAGAAGTAATATAGTTACCGATGTAACCAAAATGACTTGTTATAAACTAGTGTGATTGTATAATCTAGACTAGTTAACTAACATGTTTCAAAAATCATTACTAGTCATTATAAGCATGTTTGAAAGATGGAAGCAATTTCCTATGCTTGATATGACTCTGTTGCAATCAAAACAAGTTGGATGTTAATTAATACTTATTAGCGTAGCAGGCATTCTAAGCAACAACTTTCTTACGACGTCTAACTAATATGAACTAGTCTTATTATATAGTTAAAAGTCTCTAAAAATTATAATCACTCTTTAATAGATAAAATAAATCTTACTTATGTAATCATCACATTCATTTTCTCGTCTAAACTATTTATTTATTTTAAAAAAAAATCAAGTAACTAATTACCAAATCTTTCTCTTTCTCTTTTATTAAATAAAATTCCAAGTCACTTTTAAATCAATAATTATCAAATGAAATTATTTCATTAAATAAAACTAAATTTTTTCATTAAAATACTTTTCAAAAACATTTTTTTAAAACAATGCATTTTTTTGTAAAACAATAAAACTTTTATAAATTATGAAATATTTTAAATTGGATCTTTCTAAAAATAAAAATTTATATAAAACCACTTTTTACAAACCAAAAATCTTAAAATTTAATAATAAACCTAGAGCGAGATATTGATAAAAACTAAAAAATTCAATGCAATAATCCCTTAATATGATAATTAAATAATAAAAATATTTTATCAACTAATCAAAGTAATTACTTATACTTAATTTAAATCATATCTTATATCAAAATAACGTTTTAAAATTCTTAAATCTTAATTAATAAATATTTATTATTATTCTTTATTCAACCTATGTAATAAACTATATTATTGGTTTCTAGAGTTTTCATAAAAAATGAATTCTTAAACCCTCTTTTATATATATATATATATATATATTATATATTATATATATATGTGTGTGTATGTATATATATAATAAATATATATATATACACACACATAGGAGAATGATGAGATGGAAATCATGTTTATAATTGAAACTTGTGAAAACCCACCTCTAGCCAATCATATAATGTGTAAATTATTTATTTTTTAAATTGTTGAAAATATAATTAAGTAAACTTCAACCTTATCTTTTAAGGTCATTTTATATTTTTTTTAATTTAAACCCCGAGAAATGAATATGATGACTAAACAAGTTACATATACGTAACCCGCAATTGTAAACATGTTAACACATACTTACAAATCTCTGATTTTCGTAGTTTTTAATTATAATATGGTTTTCAAGAGACCCTCTCCTATATATATATGTGTGTGTGTGTGTGTATATATATACATATATATATATATATATATATATACATATATATATATATTATGTGTGTGTATACATAGACGTACATATACGTATATACATATACGGATACATGTATACATATACATATATACATATACGTATACATGTATAAGTATACATATACGTATCCCAAATCTTAATTCTTGGCCAATAAAGTATAAAATCAAAAAAAAAAGTTTTGAATTTATACAGATGGTAGCAACAAAGTTGAATTGAACGATTTTTCGGTTAGCTATCACATTATGTTATTCTAAAACTATAATCTTATTATGTTTATCGCTAAAATATATATTCTATTAAAACTACTTTATATAATTTAATTCATTAGAACTTAAAGTTTTTTTTAATTCGTACAAGACACTAAAATTCTTAACACTGGTTTTATGAATGGTAACTTGTAGACAAATATTTTTTAATTTTATATTCTATCTCTAATTACGTTTGACATAATATGTCACAATAAGTATATCATAATTTCAATTATATTTTCAAATTACGAAAGTTTTAGTAGTTATCGTAAAATATTAGAAACAAAAATCCCGTAATCAGCAAAACGAAATAAAAAAATATCAAAGTCAAATGGATAAATACAAAACCTTCGACAACGTGATAAATCACAACTTTCGAATATTATCAAAACACTCCCTCTTAACCCAACACCTCTCAAATTTAACCCAATAAATCTCCCCTTATCACCTTCCCTCCCCTATATAATCACACACTAATCCCTTCAAGATATTATTATTCCAACAAACTGCATTGAAGATAGCCACTGAATGCATTGTTCATGATAGCCGACATAGACTATGCATGTGACATATTATGAAAAATGATTGCTGATAAGGTATGCATTCGGAGCTTGATACCAATGAACACGAAGCGAAAATGTTATATAGCCATGTCGTTTGTGTTAGCTATGGCTTTACATTGCTTGCTAACCTTTGTTTTTAATCGAGCGAAGCTTTTATAGTGGTCTTAGATTTCATCATCTACCTCCTTTTGTAGGCTAGCAATATCCCCTTTGATCGTGGCTTGTAACTTGAGGTGAACAACATCGATAGTAGCCTATTAGTCTTCTCTACGATGTTTAAACTCAACGGAAAAAGTTAGTAGTGCTTCAAGCCTCTCCAAGGAGCCATCAACTTGAATTCCTAACTCGATGACAGATGTTTCAACGTGACATATTCTTTTGTCTAAGGACCTAACCCAATCCTTAGATGTACCTCTACCTTTCTTTGTATCATGTCTAGTGTCTTTTGGTCATGACCTCTTCAAGATTCTCAACGTATTGTGTTACTTTCTTGTCTGTCTCGGTTGCCATATCCCAAAGTTTGATACCACTTGTCATGAAGTGATTCTTTTAATCTCACGTGTGACTCTTAGAGGTGTTTTAAGATCAACCTTTTAACCAATGACATTGTGATTTTAAACGACTAGAAGGGTGCTCGCGCAATGCAACGGGACGAAATTTTACATCCAACACGTGTTTTTAATTTTTGTTATATTTTTATACTTATTTTACAGAAGTCAATTATATTTTTTGTAAGCTAAAATATAAAACACCAAATAAATGGTTTTTGCATTACGACATAAAATACAGATTGGTTAAGCAAAAAATTTACATCAAAATGTTTAAAAAATACACAGTTTATGATAGTATTCTCAAAAAGTTTTTAAAAATGATAGATTAAAAGTTATATCTGAAATCTTAAAACAAATTAAGTTTTTTTTTTGTTTATGAGTAAATAATGTAAAATTTTATGTAATTTACAGTAAGTGTAAAGTTATTATGTAACTAAATGTAAGAAGTAATCTGTAAATAATGTTAAAAATAATATTTTACCCTTCAAAATAGTTGTATCTTATCCATTGAGATAAGTATGTGTTTTTAATTTTAGAGTATCTTAAAATACATTTCTCATATATTTTATAAATAATATAGATATAGATGAGAGTGTAAAACATAAGATAGGTAACGGATATGTTTGTATTGACTACAAGTGAATGATCGCAAAGAGAGATCTTATAGTAGTTTTACGATGTGTGTTTTATGTATGCTTTGTGGGATGGATATATAGGCCATCCAAGTTCGATTTATACTACTTGCTTATATCTAAATGATTCTACATCTAAGGAATTATCTAGACTTTTTTATGAGCCTTTATATTTTTTCAATCCCTAGGCTTGATCCAAATTTGTGTGGAATGTTATAGAAACTTTCAACTCTTTATTTGTCTAGATCAGTCTTTGACGATTCAAGATTATGCTATAAGGTTTTACGGTCCAAGGCCAGAGATTTAAATTTAGGTGGGTCGTGACGCATACCTTGCTAGAGCAAGCTTTACATAAAGAAATGTTTAATTAGTAGAATGTATATTTTTAGGGCCGGACCCAAGAGTTTTCGTATAATTTTAATTTCTTGGCGAGTAGAAAAAATGGATCCTATAATATAGTGTGAATAATCAGTATGTAAATATTTATAATACGACAATAATTATTTTACCAATAAATAAAAGTATTGTAGCAAAATAATCTAAATTACTTACTTAACTGAATCATAAGACTCTCATAGCATTTTTGAATTGAGTTTAGATTGAATCGATTAAACTAATTAAAATATTAACGTCAGTTTTAATAAATCAAGATAATTAAATTGCTATTGGGTTTGATAATTATTTTGTTAATAATTTATAGTTGTTTTTAAAAAAGTAATTGTCATTTTCGTCCCTGTGGTTTGGTGAAAATTGACACTTTCATCCAATAGTTTGTTTTTTCGCATCTATGTCCCTGTGGTTTATAAATCTCGTCATATTCATCTAGTCCGTTAACTCCATCCAACATTCTCCGTTAAATGAGGGGTATGTTGGTCATTTTACATATAACTGATTTAATATATCCCCTTTAAATACATTGTTATTTTAGTCCATGTGGTTTGGGCATGTTTGTCAATTCAGTCCAAAAAAACCCACCACGTTGTCATAAACACCACAACACCAGTACTCGTGTGTGGTACCACCACCACGTCACAAAACCACCCTCTCCATCATAAGAACCACCAACCATCACCACCACCCTATCATAAAATCACCAACACCACACCAGAGCGTCGCCACAACTGCACACTAGATCTCCGCCATCACCATACACACTAGATCACCACCACCATGTGGACCCTAGAAACCAACTGTTAATCTCGAACTTGCAACAAACCCATTCGAATACGCATATAGAACCTTTGAAAACGAGTATTGTAGAGGTATTAGTAGGGTTTGATAAAAGTTTTCAAAATGGTATGTTACAAGTTCAATATTGATTGTCGATTTCTAGGGTTTACATGATAGTGATGATTCTGTGTGCGTTGTAGTGATAGGTGCTTTGGTGTGGTGTTGGTGGCTTTGTGATGAGGTGGTGGTTCTTTTTAGACTAAATTAGCAAATATGCCCAAACCACAGGGACTAAAATAGCAATGTATTTAAATAAGATATATTAAATCAATTTAAAAAAAAAGTAAAATAAAAAAATATATGTAAAATGACCTATATACCCCTCATTTAACAGAAAATGTTGTATGGAGTTAACGAACTGGATGAATATGACAAGATTTGTAAACCACAGAGACCCATATGCGAAAATAACAAATTATTAAATGAAAGTGACAATTTTCACCAAAATACAGAGATTAAAATGACAATTTACTTTTTATAAAATTAAATGTATATAATACGTACATATATAATAGTTTTTTTTATTTTGAAGCCCCTGGTGAGATTGGGCCTTGAGTGTTCGCCCAGCCCGCCCGTGGTCGCCTAGCCGGCCCACCCTTAGGGCCTCCCATGTATATTATGTTACATAATTAATGTAGTTTAGTGTGTCTATAGTGTAAATAATCGCGGGTACTATATGTGGCAGTTATGCCAAACTACCAATCGACATAACTGTCGCCATACCGGTTGGAGGGGTATATATGCCCAAGTATGTACATATTCGATGTTAATGAAAGCTACTTTGTATTTTCCCCCTTAATTCTCCCTCGGTTTCATTCACAAGTATTCAGACTTCATCTGTGATTTATAACATAGCATCATAGCCGCGATTTAAGACTTGTGGAAGATATGAATCACTATTGGAATTAGAAGACGCGTTGTAAGGCCCCGTTCCTGGGACGCTCACAGCTGGTCAATCATTGCACATAAAACATATAAGTTTATTTAACTTTCATAAAATATCGCAGCGGAACATTAAAATAATTTTTCATTTTATTATAAATGATTTTGCAAGTTAATACAACATTCGTTACAAAACATTGTTTGTTCTCATTACAATGCAAAAACATTAAACAAAAGAATGTCATCCAAAAAGAGTTGAGTAGCCGCCCCGTGCCATCCTCAGCAACATTACCTGCCAACTGGAGACACATAAAAGTCAGCGTTGCTGAGTGAGTTCTAGTTTTATAGTAAAACATACTTTATCTTTCGTTTAAAACCGTTTTTTACTTTCTTTCAAATCATAACAGGCTTTAGAAGTGATCACACATTGTACGTACACATAGAAAATAGTTATTATCTTCATCATCGTTCATTTCGTACATTTGTTATCATTCGTTTCCATCTAGGTCCTATCATGTGCTTAACCCCCCTCTAGAGCACCAAGCAATTCATCAAGGGTTAAGCGACAAGGACCCCATACATATGGTCAATCACAAAGATTGAACCCCTATGTGCATCCTCATGGGGTATTTAACCCGCACACAGTTGAGCTGACAACCCCTCATTGGGTGTGAACCTCCATACATTTGCTTAATCACACGGATTAAGCCCTAGTGTGCATCCTCATGGGGTAGCTAACCCGCACACAGTTGAGCTAACACTCCTTATTGAGTGTGAACCTCCATACATTTGCTTGC
>BJCM01084321.1:0-11934 GCA_018326385.1 Flaveria bidentis
CATTATATATTTTATCTCTATAAAAACACAAGACATACGAATAAATAAGCACGTTTCCACGTTACGCGATAAACTTTCTTAATTAATTTTTTTTTAAAACATGTAAGCACATAACATAAAAACATAATAACATTGACAACTAGATTATCACTCATTCAACATTATTAATTATTATTAAGTCACCAACGTTTAAACGACAACTAGTGTGTGCTCACGACACGTGTATGCAAAACTTAACGGAACTAACGGAGTTGGATAATGGAAATTTACCGGATGTCACACTTATGAACACTGTTTATGCGCATGAGGATGACTCAAAATGTCCAACACTTGTCATAAAATTGAAAATTCATTATGTGTCTAAATTTTGACTTATGGTCACTGCTTTGGCGCATGAGACATCCATATGTCTAACACTTGACAAATATTTCACACAAAATTCATTCAAACCCTAATTTCGATCAATTTCACTGTTCTTCATAAAAATTTTCAAACTTTGGTCAAACATTGAATAATGACAAAGACTTTGACTATTTGACCAAAACTTTGACTTTTTGACTAAATTTTTACTTTTTGACCAAATTTTATCATTATTTAATTTCCCGTCATTTTAGTCTCAAAATTTTATAACAATAAAAACACTCTCAATTCTTTGCAAGAAGCTTGTCCACATTTTAAAACAATTTGAAAATTATTTTTTTAGGTTCATTTGTAAACATATCATACACACACTAGCTTGAATATTTTGGCTTCATCCTTTTTCATCAAAATATTTATTTTGATATTCTTTTTTTCATCTTTACTCCCCCTAAACGTTTAAGTTTACAAACTTAGAAGTTTATAAAAGTTGAAGACTGAAGTAACACTAGTCATTATTAACATGCCTGCACACATAAAATCATGCAAAAATAAAAAAAAAGCAGAATAAAATTCTACACATTGAATCACATGCCTGCACTGAGATCATACCAGTTAATAATTAGCATATTGAAATAAAGAATTTGTGGATAGTCATAGACAATGATTAAATCCAGATCAAGTGTGTTCCAGGTCAGTGTTGCCACAGCAAAAGAGACACGAGATCTAAGGACAGACAATGACTGCTTTGGCAAAAGAATTAGTACACTTACTTTATCAATTCTTGGATTTATTAAGGTTGAATTAGATATGACATTATGTAATCCACACTTAGACTTAGAGAGTCCAACCCTCGTCAAGGTATGCAAGCAAGCACTTTTACTCAACTTAGAAACTTGTCATATATGTATAACCAGATCTCATGTTTAGGTCAATGATAGAATTATCATGGTTAAATCAGTTGATAATCTCTGAGAAAACCACCATGGACAAGCCATTAGGTAATCCTCAAATCTATTTCATAAAGAAATAGGTAGAGATGATTCATAAGAATCATAGGGCATCCATTTTGGACTTTAGAAAGGATTGTGCACATTGGCATCTTATGCATCAAGTAAGAATATCCAGGTCTATAAAGACTTACAACAAAGGATACCTCGTCACTTCAGGTCTATGATGACTTATAACAGAGAAGTGAACAGATGCGGTAAACAGATCTCATGGTTAAACATATTATTTCAAGGTGTGAGATTGTGACTTTACAAGCAATCAATTAGATAAGTCAATACAACTCATTAGAACTAAGATAGACACACACAAATGCATAGATGATTTAGTTTAATCACAAGAATTTACTTTTTCAGTATAATTACATGATCTTGCCTGCAAATCATATCTAATCACGTAAGACTTTATTATCGAGTGAAGTATGCAACTGATTAAAAATGATGTACTATCATTTCTCACATATTGCAAAGGCAGATTCAATTCTAAAAAGTATAACAACCAAACTATATTTTTGTATTTTCATTTTATAATTTTCTTTTTTGTTTTTGCAATTTTCTGATGTTATATTTTCTTTTTCATTTAACAAACACACACAATATACATAATCAGGCAGTTACTTTGACGGTTTAACTTTTGATTTGTTTATGTAAATGAGGGAGGTTTATTATCATTTTGATAAAGATAAATCAACTTTCAACATGATTAATAAGACCAATTTACTCAACTAGATACTCAAACCTTCTTGGTAAGAAAGCTTTGGTAAACAGGTCAGCCAACTGTTTTTCTGTTGATATCTGAATCAAAATGATTAAACCTTTTTCAGAGTTGTCTCTAAGAAAATGATATCAAATCTTGATATGTTTTGTTTTAGAATGTTGGATAGGATTAGCTATAATAAACATAGCAGCAGTGTTATCAATGTAAATAGGAGTTTTAAGAAAATTGAACCTGTAATCCAGCAATATATTTTGCAACCAAAGTATTTGAGAACACCCTACTGATGCAACAATGTACTCAGCTTCTACAGTTGAGACTGAGATGTTGTCTGTTTCTTACATTGGCATGAGACTAATCGAGGACCCAAAAACTCACAACCACCCGTGGTAGATTTTCTATCTTGACATCATCCCCCATAATCACTATTAGTATATCCATATAACTCGAAGTTTCCTTCATAAAGATACCATAACCCTAGAGTTGGTTTTCCTTTAAGATATCTGAATATGCATTTGACAATGATAATGTGAGATTCCTTCGGGTCTGATTGATACCTAGCACATACACAAACATCATACATTATGTTAGGTCTAGATGCAGTTAAATACA
This sequence comes from Flaveria bidentis, assembly GCA_018326385.1. Classification (NCBI taxonomy): domain Eukaryota; kingdom Viridiplantae; phylum Streptophyta; class Magnoliopsida; order Asterales; family Asteraceae; genus Flaveria; species Flaveria bidentis. The sequence continues at coordinate 2,692 of BJCM01084321.1, forward strand.
TCAAAGATCCAATCATAGATCTATATAATGTTTGGTCTATTGATTTTCCTTTTGGATCATGATCAATATTGGTGTTTATATCAGTTGGAGTTCTGATGGATTGACAATCTAACAGCTTGAATTTCTTCAAAACTTTATCAACAAACTTCTCTTGATTGATAAAATGTCATCTGCAGATTGTGTAACTTGCAATCCAATAAAGAAATTGATTTCTCTTATAGAACTCATCTGGAAACGAGATTTCATGATTTCTTCAAATTCTAAGCAAAGTTTTTGACCGATTGATCCAAAAATGATATCATCTGCATACACTTGTACACAAAGAAGATCAAATGCATCCTTCTTGATGAATAAAGTAGGATCAATCTTCCCTTGTGTATATCCATGTTAGATCAAGTGATGTGACAATGTTTCATACCTGATTCTTGGGGCTTGATGTAGACCATAAAGAGCTTTGCTGAGCTTGTACACACAATAAGGAAACTCAACATCTTCAAAACCTTGAGGTTGCTTAACATACACATCATCGGTGATTGGTCCATACAAAAATGCACCCTTAACATCCATTTGATACACTTTGAATTTCATATAAGAAGCATATGCCAGAAAGACCCGAATTGCTTCTAGTTTTGCAACTGGAGCAAACACTTCGTCATAATCTATTCCTTCCACCTAAGTGTATCCTTGAGATACTTATTGAGCTTTGTTTCAAATGATTATTCCTCTATCATCTGATTTGTTTCTGAATAACTATTTTGTGCCAATGGCATTCTCTCCTTCAGGCAAATCCACTAGTTTCCACACTTCTTGTTTTCTGAATTGTTGTAATTCCTCTTGCATTGCTTCAATCCAACTGTTGTCCTTCAAAGCTTCAATAATGTTTTTAGGGACAATTTGAGAAAGAAAACATGAGTACAAGCAAAGATTTGCTCATTCAGAGTGACTTCGCATTGTTCTTTCATTCAAAGGACCAATAATCTGAGAAATGGGATGTCTCTTGTGAATATGATTTGTTGGAATCTCGTCTTGTTGAACATTTCCAATTTGGTTTGGTTCAGTTCGGAGAGCTGGTGCAATAGAGTTGAAGAATGTGGAATCAAAGTCGGAACTTGAGTTGGAGAATTGACAAAGTAATCAAACTTGTCATTAACATCTATATCTCTGGATACAGATGAGGTTCCAGACTCAAAACGGTGAATTTCTGAACCATCATTAGGATTAGGTTGAGAAACATCAGAATCTTTAGGAACTTGTTGATGCTCATGATTTTGTTGCTCATGATTCTCTGTAAAGAATAGAGGATCTCTTAAAGATAAAAATTGATAATCCGGGTTTGTATCATCCATATCATCTGAATCAGAATCTTCAGTGAAGGTTCCAAGATCTCTTGCTTGTTTCCTGTTGACACATAAATATACAAACATATTAGAATTAAATGAGTTTGTTAATGAGTCTAAATAAAATAACCACTTTGGACCATTTTCAACCGATGGAAAAGAGTTTTCAAGGAATTTAACATTAAATGTTTCAATGATAACATTCGTTTTAGAGTTATAAACTCTATACGCTTTCGAAGCGGACGAATATCCAAGAAAGAATCCATCATCAGACTTTGAATCAAATTGGCCTAGATGGTTATTTGAATATAAAATCAAAACATGACATCCAAAAGATTTAAGAAAATCAATATTGGGTTTCCTGCCAAACATTAACTCATAAGGAGTTTTCTGTTTGTCTTTAACCAACAGAGTATGATTTTTAATGAAATAGGCAGTTGATATTGCTTCATCCTAGGATATGATAGGAATCATTACATCAGCTAACATTGCACGAGCTGCTTCAATCAAAGTTATGTTCTTCCTTTCTGTAACTCCGTTTTGTTGTGGAGTTTGAGGAGCACTTAACTGATGAGCTATTCCTTTTTCTGCACAAAAACTATCAATATTAGCATTTATAAACTCGGTTCCATTATCACTTCTAATTATTTTAACTTTTTGATCTAATTGATTTTCTACTTTAATGATAAACACTTTTAAAAGTTCAACTGTTTCAGATTTTGCATGAAGAAAGAAAACCCAAGAAAATTGTGTATAATCATCAATGATGACTAAACAATACAATTTCTTCCCGATACTCTTAGGACCAAATAGATCCATGTGTAACATTTGTAAAGGATTTGAGTTTGAGTTTATTTGTTTGGTCTTATAAGACGCTCTATGTTGTTTTCCCTTCAATCATGCTTTGCAGAGGTCTGATATTGCGAACTTCTTCGAAGAAATTACAATAACATGATTTCTTGCTGCAAGCTTATTCATGTTCTTGAAGTTTGAATGACCGAGACATCTATGCCAAAGCTGGCTTTCATCATTAGATGCACGAGCAATGAGACATGTTGTTTCTGTAGATGGATCAACATGATACATGTCTAGTTTGTAGACATCTCTATCTCGAACAGCTTTAAAAACAACCCACTCCTTGCTAATCTGAAATCTTGGCTTTACAATATAACAAAAAGAGTCATCAAATAAAGCATAATATGATTTATCGTGTATTTGTGAAACACTCAAAAGATTGAAATTCAATTGTTCACAGATGTTGACTTTATCAAAACTTATTATTCCGTTAGATAGGGTTCCTTCACTGGTTATCTTTCCTCCTGAATCTCCACCAAATGCTACATGAGTACCATCTTTTAGCTTAAAGTCTTAAAGCAAGGGTTGATTGCCTGTCATATGCCAGGTACACCCACTATCAACATACCATATGTTTATGGGTCTCTGTGGGCGTACCTACATTCAAAGACATTTAAGTAGAGTTAGTAACCCAAGCCGAAATGGTCTTGGGCTTTCCAAATTTATCTACGATGGTAAACTGTTTGAAATGGAGTTTGTTGATGTCCAGTTTCTTTTGAAATTTATGACTTTCAGATCCTCTTTGGAAAACAGTTTGACTATCTTTTCTTTGTTTTGTTTTCAAAACATTAAATCTATTTTCAAGATCATCATCAAGAGATTTTGAACCATTGTTTGAAACATTGTAAAAGTTTTTCTTATTATAGGTTTCATTTTTCATTCTCACTGAGTGTAGAATGAAAGGTTCTTGATTATACTATTGTGATCTGACATTATATTGATTATTATAATCTGAATTGATTTTTCTGAATGATCTCAAACCCAAAGAAGATGTTTTTGACAGATTTTGAAATCCATGATAATGATTTCTTTGAAACTTTGGATTAACATATCCTTGATTATCAAAATCCTTTCTAGGTTAGTTCTTCCTGAAGAAACAATCATCAATATTATGATTCCTTTCATTACACAATGCACAGTATTTATTAAAATAATAATCAGTTGTGTTGTGATTTATCATATCACATATGTGACAGTATTTGTTAAAATAACACTCAGATGTGTTATGATTGTACATGTCATATATATCACAATATTTTTGTGGCTTTGTAAACAACATTTGCTTAACCATAGATGTAGAGGCCACATTGGATCCTTGTTTAGATTTAGGAGTAGACTGGTTAAGCTTTTGTTTTTGCTGTGTGAGTTTGGTCTTTATAATTTTAGGATTTTGGTTTTGAACACTCTCACATTTCTTTAATTCCTTAGATACAAATCTATTTTGAACAACGGAAGACTTAGGACCTGAACCTGTTTTCAGATCAGAGTTAGTGTTGATCTTTGGTTTTGATATTGTTTCAGATATTGTGTTCATGTCAATAGTTCTTGTTGACACAAACTTCACAGGTTTAATTTGACTTGATTTGTTGTTTTGTTCAGATTGTTTAGCTTTTGGAGTTGGTTTTCTTCTTCTTTGGGTTCTTGATGATTCTTAGTGTTTTGTGGCTTAATTGAATCTTGTGAAGATTCATTTTCACAATCTTTGTTTTGAGTTAATTCATTTGAGCTTGAATCATCTGAAGATGTAGTGTCTGATTTCTTTTCTCGACACTTTCCTTTCATCTTGATATTGATCACATTAGATTTATCATTCTCTTGATCAATTTGACACTTCTCTATGACACATTCACTTTTTGGAGCAAATAGATGTTTATTCTTTAGACGAGGTTCATAAGATTTTACTTTAATTGGATGGCCATTCTTAATCTTTTCTGAATCTTTCTCCTTGAATATTTGAATGTTTATTTTTTCAACTTCACTTTCAACAGTTTCTTGATTAAGCTTTTTCTTCTCTTGAAATTCTTTTAGCTTATCTTTATTTTCTGGTGAATGATCAAGAGTATTGAAATTTTCTGGTAAATTATTAGAGATTGATTCAGGCATAGGTTCATGTGTAAAACCTAACCCTGTTTTATCTTTATCATTTCTTCCATTTACTAGTTTCTCAACTATGGTCTTTGAACTTTTTACTTTAGCCAAATCAACTTGAGTTGCAACATGTGTCAATTTTTCTTGTTCAAGTATTTTGGTCATTTCTTCAAGTTGTTTCTTAACTAATTCAAGTTCTTTTACAGTTTTGTTCCAACTTGCTTGAAGTGACATGATTTTTTCATCAGCAATTTTATGATCATCTTTCAATTTCTTGTGCATTGATTCTTCTTGCTTCAATTTTTCACATATTTTGAACGAGTAATTTCTATAATGTTCAACCTGTTCAAAACATGCTTTTGTGCATAGTTTTTCTCTTACTTCAGTTGGAATTTCAGGATATGGTCTTGAAGACTCAATGTCATATGTTGAGTTTACAACCTTTGGTTGTTCAGACTTTGCCATAAGTGCAATTTCTTCTGTATCCTCCTTTGGATCAGATTTGTCACTCCAGTCATAGTTCGTCTCATTCTCTGATTCATCAGAGTTTAAATCATTGTTTTCAAACCAGTCTTCGTTCATTTCAGAAATTAATGCTAATCCTGAAGTAAGATCAGATGTAAATTGTTCAGCATATGCACTCCAGTCATAACCATCTTTTATGCTTACAACTAGAGCTTTCTTTAATTCTTCAGTTGTCTTTTGATCATCTTTTAATTCGGGCATTGACAAACTCTGATATGGTTTCTGGAATGTCTTTTGAGTCTGATGCTGATGTCTTTGATTATTGCAATAGCTTTGACCATTTCCACTTTGAGTTCTTGGAGCTTTACATTCTCTGGAAAAATGGCCATAACTTGTCAAAACCAACTGTTTTGTTGGCACTGGGCTTGTAGTTCCTATAGACATATGAGTGCTTTTTGTAAGCAATCATCACCATTTGCCAACTAAGGTCCATTTCTTCTATGTCATTAGGATCCATCTCAAACAAATCCTGCAAGATCAATTCAATTTGAGTTAGATGACTACCCTGATAGGCTTGGAAGCTTGCCATAAAAGCTATAAATGCAGCTTTGGACTCTTCATCTTGTAACAAGATATTTATAACATCTTTAACTTTGCTTGGATTAGTAGAGTTAGAATATGGAGTCTCATTATGTGTTTTAGGCAGAGTAGATTTTAGAGGAGACTATGTTTATGGCTGAGTTGAATAGACTGGGTTACTAGTGAAAAATCTAGCTCCCACAAACAGATCACCCTCATCTTCAGGAGTAGCATAATTTTTGGCAAGAAAGACATTCTTTACAGTATTTGCTGGAGAAGTAACATACTTGTATTAAGATGTTGAAGCAGATCTGTCATTATTTTTTAAACTCTCATCAATTTCCATAGAATCAATCTTAGCAATGAGAAGATCAAGATCCATTGGAAACTTTTCAGTGTGCTTTAGCAGGGTTACAGTTTGTTTCCATGAAGATGGAAGAACATTTAGGAGTCTATCATTTAGGTCTTTAAGATCATTTTTGATTCCTAAGGTTGACATATCAGATGTGAGTTGAACATATCTATTTATCATCTGGTTTGTAGTTTCTCTTGAAATATGCTCAAAAAGTACAAGTTGCCTTTTAACTTTTGTCTTTTGAGATCTTGTATCTCCTTTCCTCCTTCATAGATAACTTTCAGAGCTTTATACATGGTATAACCAGTTTGATAGTTCTCTAGTCTTGAAAGTACCTCCAGAGGTAACACTTTGCACATGAGAGAATATGATTTAACATCATTCTTCACCTTCTTTAAGTCATCACCATGTAAGCCATCTTTAGGATATGGCTCTTGAGTATCTTTAGTATATACAAATCCTCTATCAGGACCATCAGAAGTGACTAGGATGTGAGGTCCTTTTTCAATTGACTTTCATAGATTAGTATCAATTGAATTCAAATGATGTTTTAATCTGAGTGACCAATTTTTAAAGGCGGCTTTATTCTTCAGCTTTGGTACTCTGTTCTCTGAATCTACAGACTTAGCCATGATTAATTTTTGAATTCAAGAAAATATACTATTTTTGATGTTTTTAGATTTAATATGAAATAAAGAAATGAAATATATTTTTTTGGATTTTAGATTTTTGAAAAATTTCTAAGTGTTGAGTGAAGTCTGAATTAGATGCGTCTGAACAGTAGAGAAACATCTCAATAGTAGAGAAACGTCTGAAAAGTAGTAAAACTCCCAACTTTACTTAGAAACGCCTAAAGGATTGCCTTAGTGAACTTCTAAAGTTTCCAAGTGTAGAAACGCCTGAATAGTGTCAAAACGCCCAACAATTCCAAAATGCCCAAATAGTGTTGATGCGTCTGAAACAATATCAAAGTGCCTGAACAGTTCCAAAGCGCCTGGGAGTTAGTTCTATGAAAAACGTCCAAACAGTGCTGAAACGTCCAAACAGTGTCAAAATGACCACTCTGAAACGCCTAAACAATGTTAAGCGTCTGAACAGTGTTTATGCGCCTAAACACTTAGGTGATTTTCAGATTATTTCAACACCTCAAAGCTCCTAATTCATGTTCTTCGTAACAACCTAATCTTAACAAATTTTTGAAAACTTGATAAAACAATCTGAAACTCTTAAATCAAGTCACTAACACACTGATAATCAATCAAATATCATCATTCTTTCAATTAACAACACTTTAATTCTCAATTTTGAGGATTTAAATGTTCGAGTTTTGAAGAACTGTTCGAACACAAATCTGTCAAAAATTAAGATTTGAAGATGTTAATTCACTTATTTGTGATTCAAATCATGTTTCTAGTGATGAAACACAACTAAATCAACAATTAATTGAACAATTGCGATCAAATCACAAATTCAAGTGATTCAAAAATGTTCAAAAGTCGATTTTGAACTTCAAATCACTGAACCGAAAGCTCTGATACCATTTGATAGGTTCAAATGGATCGATTTGTGATTGTTATCAAGCAATTTACAATAATATGAACAATGTAATCAACACAACAAATATCAGAAAAATTCATAAAGTTTCTATTGATATTAGTAGGATTACAAAGTGCAATTGAGAGAAAATAATATCTAAAAGTCTAACCTGCACCAAAACAAGCAATCCTATTTATACTAATAACAAGAATAAAAAAGAACATATATTTATATAATAAGTCCCCATACTATGACAAAACTAATCTAAAGATTAAAATGCTAATCTTTCTAGGGTTCCAACAATACACCTGGAAAAGGCTGAAATTGACTACGTGTCCAGACGCCTAGTAAGCCCATGCGCCTAGGTACTCATGCGCCTAGATATTGCCCATGCGCCCTAATAGTGCCCATGCGCCCGAAAGTTTCCCCATGCGCGTAAGTGTTCCCATGCGCTCAAAAGGCCATGAGCCTGCATAGTGCACATGCGCCTAATAGAGAATTTTTTGAGATTTTGGGGAAAATGTAAAGTGTAGACTTTGACTTGGGAAGTTCCCGGGGGATATGTAAGTTGACTTTGTGAAGTCATAGATGATGCGACATGAATGATGATGTGTGATTGATGCTTATGCATGATGATACTGTATGATGATTATGTATGTTATGTATAATATGTTTCCTTATGTTCCTTATTACGTATGATTACGTGACTTTATGTGGTGTGATTATGTTAATGAACGTAAAATATTATCTTAACGAAGTGAAAGATTTAAGATAATGAAAATGGAACATAATGAACGAATGAAAAGTATTGCAAGCAAATGAAAGGAGGTTCACAACTCATTGAGAGTTGTTAGCTCAAGTGTGTATTTACAGCATGCGATCTTGGCTAATCATTAAGGGTTCACACACAGGGGGAGTTAGTCTATGTGACTACTCCATACGTGCGATACATGCGATATATACGATATGGGGTCCTTGTTGCTTAACCCTATATGATATAGCTTCATGCTCAAGAGGGGGTTAAGTACATGACAGGACCTAGATAAAAGTGAAAAGATAATAAATGTACGAAAAGTGCGATAAGTACGAAATGTGCGAAACGTTCAAAATGTACGAAATGAACGATGATGAAGATAATAATTATTACCTTGATGTACGTACTATGTGTGATCACGGGCGATAGTAAAGAAAATGTTTTAACGAAGGAAAGGTAATATAAAGCTTTATAAAACTAGAACTCACTCAGCAACATTGACTTTTATGTGTTTCCAGTTGGTAGGTAATTGTTGCTGAGGATGGCACGGGGCGGCTACTTTGCTCATTTTGGATGGCATTCTTTTGTATAATGTTTTTGCATTGTAATACGAACAAATGATGTTTTCTAATGAATGTTATATTATTTTGCAAAAGCAATTATAATGAAATGAAGTGTTTGTTTAAATGTTTCCGCTGCAATGTTTTATTAAAGTTAATATAAATGTATGTTTTATGTGTGATGATTGACCAGCTCTGAGCGTCCTGAGAATGGGGCCTTACATGGTTGCTTTCTCTTTTCTATGGAAGATGTGTTTACTTCTTCTGTAGATGTGCAATTCTCATTAACTTCTATTGAAGGTTTTTGTTGCTTGTGAAGTTCTTGAAGTCCTTCATTCAACTAAGCTATTCTCTTGCAAATAGTTTTAAAATGTTTCTTTGCTTAAGAGGATAAGGCAGCTTGGTTTCTTCAAGGACTTTGGAAATGATTGGTTCAAATGAAACATTCCTACCAATATCCAGTTCATCTATACATTTATCATCATGTTCATTAAAATCATCCAAGTCATCATATTCATCAAAGTCAAATTCTGAGTCATTTTGTTTGACTTGTTCTAATTTAGAAGACTCAGTTTCACTCACCTCAGAATCATTGTTATTTACCAATTGATTAGATTATAATTCAAACTTGGCGCATGGCACAAAATGATTTAACAAACTGTTTGTCATTGTTTCAAGTAAAGTTGTATAGTTATCATTTAGAGGGGGTGGAAC
>BJCM01084326.1:0-13345 GCA_018326385.1 Flaveria bidentis
TACCAAACTATTATGAAAGGCTATTAAACTTTCTTTTTGTTCAATAGCCTTTTCAAACATGTTACATGTGGAATTCCATCGTGTTGGTACGTCCCAATTCGGACCTAAACATTTAGTATTTGCGTCTTTACAAAACTTGCGATATTTAGTATATCTTTGGTTGTTACTAAAAATATCACGTAACATTCTTTTAAAACAATCTTTAACTGTTTCAATCGTTTTAAAATCCCCAATTTTATTCTTGAACTTTCTTCAAATCCCCAAACTTACTATTCCAACATCACCAAACTCATCACCACCACCACAACCACCACCACAACCACCACCACAACCACCACCACCACCACCACCACCAGCTGTTGTTGCCAACGGGTGGAGGTTTGGTTGGGGGTCGTCGATAGGTGCAAGTTTGGCCAAGGGGGTCGCCGACGGGTGGAGGTTTGCCGAGGGGGTTGCTGACGGGTGGAAGTTTGGCTGAGGGAGTAGCCGACGGGGTGTCACGGTGGGGGTTCGGCCGAGGGCCAGCACCCCTTTTCCGAGATCAGCATGTTTTAATTTAGGGTCTGGGTCAACACCCATGGACCCGGTCAGAACACAACACAACCCTATCTCGGATCCTTTGCATGATTTCATGTGAGGCCTTCTTGTCTGCGCATTGTTTTAGTTTTGCACCACATTGACCGGCTAACCAAGTCAGCCAATCAGCCGGGTCAGCCGAATCAACTAAAATCAAACAACCCCTAAGTGATTTTGGCTATTCCACCTATTTTCTGATTCGTAAATACACCAAGGGTTTTTAGATTTGAAACCTTAGACCCCAGTTATACACTGATCTTATACATGATTAGTCATCCACCTCGAACTACCTTTTATTGGGAATGGTTTTACCATCAAAACTTAGTTATTTGCCGTTATATGGTTCTAACTTGGAACACTAGTTCTTGGCTCACGAAAGGCTATGAAAATGATATTATCTTTGAGGATTTCAAGACAACCATTTAGATCTTCGATCAACCACTTGTAGTTGTTGAAATTTGGAGTACCATACACTTTGGCACCCTTAGGTGAGTTCGTTCCAACTCATCTATTTTTTCATCTTTTTCATAAAATATCTACATAGGCATTAATTAGCTAGGTTATGGTACCAATAGTTGATGTTTTAGTTTATTGATAAAAGAAGAGAGCCACACTCTGTATTTTATGTTACATATATGTGGTAGATAGTACTTTGATATTGTCTAAATATTTGTGCCCATTACTTGTGTGGTAGCATACATATTATATGTGTCTACATCATTGACCTTCACTAACTCTTATTTATAGTCTTGAATAGTATGGAAACATGGCGCTGGTGTAGGTCGATTTATATGTGTGTGCGTGTGTGAGTTCATATTATTGTTGATCTATATATTTGGTCTCGAAGTTTAGAATAAGTCAGAACATGGATGGTTCCGTTGTTTTGTAACAACATTAAAGAAACTAATTCGTTTAGATGAAATGGAAATGCAGAATTTGTTGATTTTATCATAAACTAAATACTATGTGGAAATATTTTGATGCTATAGTAAAACTTCCTTTTTATACTTGCCAAGCCTCTTAAGAGATTACAAATTTAAATCAACTAATCAAGTTAATGTAATTTCTAAATGATGTTTATCAACTTGTGTGTAAGTCATCATATTTGTTTCATACATACTTAAAACGCATACTAAAAAAACCATCGTTGTTGAAGGAGTTGTAATATTTCTTTGAAACATAAGTATATATACGTTGAAAGTTCATATAATCTTTGAACAATGATACTATGATTATTAGTAACATGGCATAACAGTGATACAGTGACTACCATAATATACCATGATGTGACCAGAAGAATTAACATGCAAGCTACATGCTTGTACTATTACAACACTGTAGTGACATGATTGCATGAAGCAAGACTCCAATGACATTATGTGGCAAGACACCAAGAACCATGAAATGCACAAGGCAAAGTATGCAAATGATTGCATAAAGCAAAACTCTAATAACATGCTTACACATGGCAAGACTCTAGTGCCTATGTTATGCACAAAGAAACGCAATCATATTCTTGCATATTACAAGACTCAAGTGACATCACGACTCCAATGATATGAAACCTATATCAACCTATATTGCCAACCTTTGTACATACATAACTTTGAATGAACCTATATCATGACATATAGAACATTAACTTTGATCTTTCATCTACGGGGGACAACAAGATGTGTTACCTTCATAACTCTTGATTAGCATAAACAACACTTGGTGAAATTAGTGGTGTAATAGTTATTCATCTCAGTATCATATCAACATGAAATCACAATGTGCATATGTGGTAGAAAAGTCTAATATTTTAAGTATTCATGTATATGCATGTAAATATGCATGAAACCTACCACTTCTACATAGAAATACAAGACGTTATCAAAGTAGCCTAGTACAACAACATTCAAGATCTCGAGAAACATACTATCAATTAATCTTTTACATATATAAACCACAATGGAATTCACATCACATAAATTGAAGTATGAAAATCTTAACATACTATCAATTAATCTTTTACATATATAAACCACAATGGAATTCACATCACATAAATTGAAGTATGAAAATCTTAGGATTCGTTACACATATATAAACAAATGATAATTGTTTTAAATAATCACATCACTTATTACCCGAACATCATATTATTTTACTATAAATACAATTATAATGAATTTCTTAGAGCATTTACAAGCAATTCTTCATATCTCTTTATTTAAATTTTATTTTTTAAAATTTCTAACATTTCATTTTCTATCTCTATCTTTATTCTACTTCTAAACTTTATCTTATTATATTTTTTAAAACTTACAATAGTTAGATAAATGATGAATACTAGATATCTAAATATAGAGATGCAGTTAACTTTTCTATGTATATTTTATTTGTTTTTCTTTTTTAATTTCACAATATAGAGAAAGTGTGGATTTAGTGACTATAATTTAATTGATCATACTGTAAATTTGTAAAGTCAAGTATACAAATATTCCTTGTGGTATGTTAAAGATACAATTTGATTCTTAGGTTTAAAAAATTACAATGACAGTTCTAAATCATGTATAAATGTAATAAGGTCCTTGTCATGGATGGACAATTAACCTTTATGTGTGACAAAATATGATCTCATCACAACATTATTTTATAGATAACACTAAATCTTGCATTCATCAATTACAACATTATGTTCATAGTCTTTTAAGCACTAAAGTCCCTAGTGATAATACAAAGGTATTCCCAAAGTACAACGCATATAGCAGAAAAATAATGTCTTCATGCATACTAAAAGATCTTTACCCTAAGTGAGTTGTTATTCCTTGAAAAGTATATTTAAAAGTATTCACAGTGAAATACTTAACAGTATATGAGTGTGTTTGGTATATTATATAAAATAGTTTTGAGTGGTTGTGAGTGAATGAGAAAGAAAATGTTATTGTGGATTGGTATATTCGAATAATCATTATAAAATACTTATAAATTTTTTAATATTTTTTAAAGTGCTTGTGAGTAAAGGAGAGTGAAAAAAGTAATGATAAAGGTATACAAAATATTATTTACTTGAAAAAGAGAGAGAAAATATAATGTTTTTTTGTTTAATTAAAAGGTTAACTATAGTTGGTAAGCTAGTGGGTTTAGGATAAATGTATACAGGTTAACATTTCATTTCGTATGTACAACATATCACAATATAACACATGCAATGATAAAGTTACATAATCCATGTACAATAAAAACATGGATACATATATAACAATATTTCGTAGTGTTTAAAAAAATACATGTACATTATAGGATAATATAGGAATGCATCTTTGTAATTAAGTAACATAATGGGTATTTCACATCTATACAAAAATATGATTGTATGAATGCAGTATGTTATTTATGTATCACCACTGTTTCTTATGTAGGCACATAAAAACTTAATATATTTAGAAGGTTGTTTAAATAAATCAAAAACCAAAAATAATTGAAAACAAACCATAACTGTAAACAAAAAAAACAAACCGAATAGTAAATTCGGTTTCGATTCAATTACTAACCGTATTCGAATTGTGAATCGTTTCTTGATTCGGTTAACGTTTACACAAATATATCTTGGCTATTTGGTTCGGTTATCCCGATAAAACGCATATTAACAAGTTTAATCAGATAACTAAACCGAATAAATCTATTTATATAGTTTAATTGGTTGAATTTGGTTTAATAGGTCTATTTCTAATTCGTCTCGTTAAGTAATAATTTGACTCAAGAAAATTTCATAACCAAATAAATAGTTAATGGAATTGTTGAACACCCCTGTATATTTGTAATGCACATCACATGATAACTTAGTTTTTAATTATCTAAGTATTAATGACATAGTGATGTTAGAATAGCATAAGTCTGTCTAATTAAATTGTGATAATCTAATAGTTGTCACAAAATCTAACAAGAACAAGACGATAACTCAGACAACTTCATCGCTCTTTATTTTTCCAGTTTCTCCATTGTACCACGCCCCACTGTAGTGGCAAATCTGTTATGGTGGTGTGTCGGGGATTTGTTCACATACGAAGATGATTTTCGATGATTTCAAAAGGGGAACATCATTGATGATGTTTGCATACAAGTGGTGGTTCTTCGATTAAGGAAATCGAGTAGGGTGGATCTGTTCCGGTAGTGATAAATGATTTAGGTGATGATGATTTGGTACAAAGGTGCAACGATGATGAATGCTTTCAGGTGATAATAATACTCTTATGGAGAGAAGAGTAAAGATAAAGACAATAAAGGATCTACTTTTGTAGTGTGACAACAAAACTTTTGTGGTTGTGTGACGTTAGATTTGTTATAGTGAGTCTTTTGGGTAGGGATGGGTTACCGGAGTTGATGGTTGTAAGTAGGTGGTGGTGGTGGTTCCATTATGTGGTAGAGTATGGGTTTAACAAAATATATGTCTTACTTTTTGTTATATGTATTGAGATATTTTAGTTATTATTAAAACAAGTGATGGAATAAATAACTTTCATTCATGTTAAGGAGTACTGGTCGTATATGTTTATGCATAGTTTAGGCCATACCGACACTAGAATTTTTACTTGATTGTTTCCGGGTCTAGTAAAAGAAAGCTTGTATCTTGTATGAGTGTAAATTGTAAACAAAACAGACAGAGTGTAGCATCATCTAGAATCTACCCTAACATTTCACTATTCTAGAATTGTCTCCACCCCAACCTCCACACACACACACGCACACCCCTTCGAGATCGAATTTATCTCTTTCATTCTGCAAAAACCCTAAACCCTAATTCATTCACTCTCATTCTCCATCTCCATCTCCATCTTCGTCTTCATCTTCATCTTCATCTTCATCCTCATCCATCCATGGCGACTGCGGCCTTGCTCAGATCTCTCCGTCGACGGGACATCTCATCTGCCACTCTATCCGCCTTCAAATCCGTACGCTTCTGTGTTGTTTTTCTCTTCTTTTGTATGGATTTTCTTCTCTGAGCTGTGTGTTTTATCACGCTTAGCTTCTCTGTTTTTGTTTAATTTTTATTGTGTTTGTATTTTTGATTGTTTACATGGATCTCTTGTACATTACTCCTTCCGTTGCCTAGTTTGTTCTATACCTGGTTTTGGTAAATTCAGTTGTTCAACAAATCTGGATATCCATTTTAGCTTTAGCTTGTTGTTAGGATGATTATTTGAATTTCGTATGTTGTTTGTTCTATAGATTTAATATGGATATAATTGTCATACTTGATGCTTAGATTGTAGAACGATTTGTAGTTTTTGTAAAACAGGCTCTGATTTAGGGTGGAAATGGTATTTTCTTATGAGATTTTAAGAATTCAACTGCTGGATCATTGACTTTCTCTATAATTTTCTGTTGTTTTGATTTTTCCTTTTTAGATGATTTACCAAAATGTTACAACCTCTTTTTCTGCTCACCTACTTACTAAGTGTATGCTATGATCATCTTCATGCAGTTTAGTGGAGCTAAAACATCGCCTGCGTCACATTTGAGTCACAAATTAGGTTTAATTGCCAGGCCTTTCAGGTATCATTTGTTTACTATTCTGCACTTGTAGGCTTTTATCTCCTTCAATTGTAGCTAATATATGTCTCTGGTACAGCTCAAGACCTCTTGGAAATGAAGTTATTGGAATTGACTTGGGTACCACTAACTCATGTGTTGCAGTCATGGAGGGCAAGGTAAGTTCTTATGGTTAAGTTGTTCAGACTTCAGAGGACTTTGCATGTTTTTATTTTGAAGTTTTTGAAGTACAATTGCTGATGCTCTTATACTCAGACTGCAAAAGTTATTGAGAATGCTGAAGGAGCACGTACAACTCCATCAGTTGTGGCTTTTAACCAGAAAGGAGAGTTGATTGTGGGCACTCCTGCAAAACGCCAAGCAGTTACTAACCCGACAAACACTGTATTTGGGACAAAGCGTTTGATTGGAAGACGATTTGATGACCCCCAGACACAGAAAGAGATGGGAATGGTTCCATA
Source organism: Flaveria bidentis (assembly GCA_018326385.1). Lineage (NCBI taxonomy): Eukaryota > Viridiplantae > Streptophyta > Magnoliopsida > Asterales > Asteraceae > Flaveria > Flaveria bidentis. The sequence continues at coordinate 6,576 of BJCM01084326.1, forward strand.
TAAGATTGTCAAGGCTCCAAATGGAGATGCTTGGGTTGAGGCCAATGGGCAGAAGTATTCTCCCAGCCAAATTGGTGCTTTTATTCTTACTAAAATGAAGGAAACTGCTGAAGCATATCTTGGAAAGACCATTAATAAAGCTGTTATTACTGTACCTGCATACTTCAATGATGCACAAAGGCAAGCCACCAAGGATGCTGGAAGAATTGCTGGTTTGGATGTACAAAGGATCATCAATGAACCAACAGCTGCTGCACTTTCCTATGGGTTGAATAACAAAGAAGGTCTAATTGCAGTTTTTGATCTTGGTGGTGGAACTTTTGATGTTTCCATCTTGGAGATATCTAATGGTGTCTTTGAGGTATCTGGATTCTCTGGCCAAGGCTTGTTTATCTGTTAAGTGAATATCTCATATACACATTTATTTTCTTTATACAGGTGAAAGCAACAAATGGTGATACATTTCTGGGAGGAGAAGACTTTGATAATGCCTTGTTGGATTTCTTGGTTAGTGAGTTCAAGAGAACTGAGGGAATAGACTTGACAAAAGACAGGCTTGCCCTCCAGAGACTTAGGGAAGCTGCTGAGAAGGCTAAAATTGAGCTGTCCTCAACAACCCAGACCGATATTAATTTGCCGTTCATTACAGCTGATGCATCTGGTGCTAAGCATTTAAATATCACTCTTACAAGGTCGAAATTTGAGGCTCTAGTAAGCCACCTGATTGAGAGAACCAGGAACCCATGCAAAAACTGTGTGAAGGATGCAGGTGTCACAACCAAGGAGGTGGATGAAGTTCTCCTTGTTGGTGGAATGACCCGTGTTCCTAAAGTTCAGGAAGTTGTTACTGAAATCTTTGGGAAGACACCAAGCAAAGGGGTGAATCCTGATGAGGCAGTTGCTATGGGAGCAGCTATTCAGGGTGGCATTCTTCGAGGTGATGTTAAAGAACTACTTCTACTTGATGTCACTCCTCTATCACTTGGTATTGAGACACTTGGTGGTATCTTCACCAAGCTCATTGGTAGGAACACCACAATCCCAACCAAGAAAAGTCAGGTGAGATATCATTTTCTGTTTATTTTCTTTGTAGATGATACAATATGGGTGGGTCAGGCTTTTTTATACTTGTCAATGCATGTCAAAATGTGTTGACGTGGAACACTTGTTTTACTAACTTTATTAGGAATTAGTTTGTCAAATTTGAGTACAAACATCTTATCATTTCAGTAACAGTCTAATTCTTTTGAGTAAGATGATTTAAGTCATTTATGCATTAAAAATATAATTTGGGTAGCTTGTGACCTGTATTCTTTGAAGCTATTTTTTTATGTTGCCTGTTTGATTCAAATTGCAACTTCTCTATTCTGAATATATATAATTTAAGTTGGTTTGTGCATTAAAAATATGGTTTGGGTAGCTTTTGACATGTATTCTTTGAAGCTATTTTAAATGTTACCTGTTTGATGCAAATTGCCACTTCTCCTTTATGACTTCCTTTTATTATGTTTACTTGCAATCTTCTTGGACACTTTGTTTTACCAGAGACTTGTGCTGTTGTGTCTATATAATTCTTGTTTGTGATTTTGTTTGTAGACATTCTCGACAGCAGCTGACAACCAGACCCAAGTGGGCATTAAAGTGTTGCAAGGAGAGCGTGAGATGGCATCTGACAACAAGTTGCTGGGTGAATTTGAACTCGTGGGTATCCCTCCTGCTCCAAGAGGCATGCCTCAAATTGAGGTAACATTCGATATTGATGCAAACGGTATAGTCACCGTTTCAGCCAAAGACAAGGCAACTGGAAAGGAACAGCAAATTACGATTAGGTCGTCAGGAGGTCTCTCGGATGTTGAAATTGAGAAGATGGTTAAGGATGCAGAGCTTCATGCCCAAAAGGATGCTGAAAGGAAGGCATTGATTGATGCTAAGAACAATGCTGATACCACCATTTACAGCGTTGAGAAGAACCTTAACGAATACAGAGATAAGCTTCCTAGTGATGTGGTGTCTGAAATTGAGGCGGCTGTTTCTGATTTGAGGAAGGCTGCTGGTGGTGAGGATGCCGCCGAGATTCAGGCCAAGATTGATGCTGCAAACAAGGCACAATCGAAGATTGGACAGCATATGCAAGGCGGATCAGGGTCAGGATCTGGAGGGTCACAAGGTGGTGGGGACCAAGCACCAGAGGCGGAATATGAGGATGTAAAGAAGTAGTGTTCGTCCTTTCTCTCATTTGATCTCTCGTTCCATGAATACGCCAGTTTTTGTACCTAAAATGACCATAACAAGTAGAAATAATTAACTGCTATATGGCTGTTGAAAAGTTTTGTTGGCTGGGTTTCCTTTTCTTTTTCTGCTGGATGAAAATTTCTTAAGAGCTTGGTCTATCGGTTATGTTCACTCTCGATTGACCATATTCTATACACCAACTTTGTGATTGTGAGGTTAATAATGTTATGTAATGTCGTGCTTTTGACGTGGTCTACGAGGTATGTTACGTGTTCAATAGTAGAGGGGCTAATAATGTGTTTACTCTTAATAACAGGGGGTTAATTGTAATTGTGTGTTGGTTGTTGGAGTTAGTTATCATCGTCCATATAACTGTTGTAACGAACCAGTTTAGGGATTATGCAATGAATTGATCTCTCTCTCTCTCTCTCTCTCTCTCTCTCTCCTTTCTCTTTACCATTTCAATTGCATCAGTTCAGAGCTCTCGATCCTCTTCGGAGCTCCAGTAACCTTTCAATCATGGCGAATAGCACTAGAAGTCAAGAGATTGACAAAACCTTGAAGGATCATGATCGAGCGTTTGTGGAATTAAAGGCTTTTACGTCTGAAACCAATCATGTGGTAGTTGAACTTCGTTCGATGGTTGAACAATTGTTGAACAATCACTCAGCAGAGGATGTAAGCTGAGCACTAGTAGTGAACGTGTGGATGATCGGAACCAACAATGCATGACTCGATTGGGGAAGCTAGATTTTCCGAAGTTCTTCACGGTGGATGAAACTCCAGAAAATTTGAAGCTTCGTTATGCCATAATTCATTTAGAAGATGAAGCTCTCGAATGGCATCAATCATTCATGGGATCACGGGGTGCTACTGTGGCTGAATTGAGTTGGACGGATTATGTGCGTGCGATTACTAATCATTTCTTGAACAATTTGTACCGAGATCCTATGGAAGAAATCTGTCTTATTGAAAGAAGAAGGAGATTATGATGAATACTGCAAACAATTTGATTCACTTCTTAATAAGGTAACAAATATTGATTCACAAGCTGTTAGTTTGTTTTTGAAGGGATTGAAGGAAGAAATCCGAGGTCTAGTTAAAATGTTTCAACCTAAAATGTTGAATGAAGCGTATGGATTGGGTAAAATTCAAAGCAATTATCATACTAATTTAATGAGCAAATTGGTTGATACTCCTCATTATAGTAATTCGACTACTTCTCATTCTAAGCAGTGGAATAATTCACGTAAATATATTTCTTCTAATAATGCACATAAACTTCCTCTGTTACCTACATCACCACTCAAACCTGCATTGCCACTTCCTTCTACGTGTAATTCTAATGCCAATACCTTGTCTAGTAAGGATATGGCTATTAAAAGGGCTAATAAGGAATGTTTTGGTGTTCGAAGAAGTTTAGTCCTGGCCATAGATGTAAAAAGAAATAAGTCTTTGTCATTGAGGTCGAAGGTGAGGAGGAAGATGAGATTTGTATGGGTGTTGATATACCTGAGGCTACTTCTCCTGATTTAGATCCTCAATTATCCATTAATTCTCTTTGTGGTAGCCAATCATTTGCTACTATGAGAGTACAAGGATATGTGGGCACAAGACAATTACACATCTTAATTGATTCTGGTTCAACTCACAATTTTATTGATGCTAAACTAGCCGTAAAATTGCAATGTGATCTGTTGGATATTAAACCTATTAAGGTTAGTGTGGCCGATGGAAAACAGTTGTCTTGTACTCAAATGTGTCCTCATTTTTAATGGTGCATGCATGGACGTTGGTTTTCAGCCGAAGTGTTGTTAATTTCGCTAGAAAACTATGATACGATCTTAGGAGTACAATGGTTGCTTCCTTTAAATGACATCTTGTGGAACTTCAATAAGATGACCATGAAGTTCAAGGTGGATGGTGAATCGTGTGAATTAAAAGGAATTAAAGACAACAAATTGTCCTTATGTTCGGTGAAATCACTCACTAAACTCTTAACAAAGCAAGGTCAAATCTCAACTCATCTTTGTAGTATGCGGTTGACATCGAATGACGATTCTAAAGTGGCAGATTCAAAAATTTTGAATGAGCAATTCTCTGTAGCTCTCAACACTCTTTTGGATCAGTTCAGTGATGTTTTTGAATTGCCATTTACGTGTGATTTTGATCATTGTATTCCATTAAAGGATGGGGTTCAACCGATTAATCAGAAACCTTATCAGTATCTAGTTTGACAGAAAGACATAATTGAACAAAAGCTTAAAGATTCGGGGGTCATTCATGACAACCACAGTTCTTTTGTTGCACCGGTTGTTTTGGTTAAGAAATAAGATAGTCAATGGTGTATGTGTATGGATTATAGACGTCTAAATGAAGTAATAGGCAAGCATAAATTCCCAATTCCATTGATCGAAGAATTACTTGATGAATTGGGTCAATCCATAGTTTTTTCTAAGCTGGATTTGAGATATGGCTACCATCAAATTCGTATGCATGAGGCAGATGTCCATAAAACAATTTTTAGGACTCACGAGGGGCATTTTGAGTATTTGTCATGCCTTTTGGCTTGACTAATGCTCCTGCAACTTTCCAATCTCTTATGAACTTGGTATTCAAGTCTCTTCTTCGTAAAAGAGTTCTAGTTTTCTTCGATGATATTTTGGTTTATAGTGGAACAATGCCTCAACATCTTTTACTACTAGAATAAGTTTTGACTTTACTTAGACGCCATCAGCTTTATGTTAAGCGTTCTAAGTGCTCTTTTGGAGGGTCAACTGTGGAATATTTGGGTTATGTTATTTCAGCTAAAGGGGTGCACACTGATCCTCAAAAGATTGCAGCCATTGCTGACTGGCCGGTGCCAACCATGGTGAAACAATTGCGTGGATTTCTGGGCCTAGCGGGCTATTATCGCCGCTTTATTAGATCCTTTGGTATTATCTCTAAACCCCTTACTGATTTGCTAAAGAAATATGCTTTTATGTGGGGTGTTCATGCTCAAGAATCGTTTGATAGCCTTAAGGCAGCTTTGGTTTCAGCACTTGTTTTGGCTTTGCCTGATTTCTCAAAACCTTTTGTGGTGGAGACTAATGCTTCCATGTTGGGTCTGGGTGTTGTTTTGATGCAAAATAAGCATCCTATTGCTTACATTAGCAAAGCTTTATCTCCAAGGAAACAAACCTTATCGGCATATGAGAAAGAAGTATTAGCAATCTTGATGGTCTTTAAATCATGGCATTATTATCTTATTACATGCCATTTCATTATTCGTACCCATCATCAAAGTCAAAAATTCTTGTTGGGTCAGCAAGTGACAACACCTTTACAACATACTTGGCTGGCAAAGTTGATGAATTATGATTAAGAGATTGTTTACAAGAAAGGCCAAGCAAATGTAGCTGCGGATGCTTTATCTAGGGTGCAAGGTGTTACCATTTTTTCTTTGAATGTTTCCAAGGTTGCGCCTCTTTTGCTCCAACGGGTGACTTATAGTTGGTATGCTAATCTAGATTTATCCCGCATTGTTCAACACTTATCACATGGCTATGATGTTCCTTCTTATACTTGGGTGAACAATGTCCTTTATAAGAAAAATAAATTGGTAATGGGTTTTGATTTGACCCTCCGGAATGTCATTATTCTTTTGTATCATGATTCTTCGAAGGGCGGTCACTCCGGTTTCCACATAACCTTGCAACGTATTCGTAGCATTTTTAATAGAAGGGCTTGTCTAAGATGATTTGCCATTTTATTTGAAATTGTGATACGTGCAAGCGAGCTAAAGGTGAAACTGTTCCTTCTCCAGGCTTATTGCAACCTTTACCGGTTCCTACTGCAGTTTTTGTGGACTTGTCGATGGATTTTGCGGGTGGTTTACCAAAATCGAAAGGCAAAGACACTATTTTGGTGGTTGTGGACTGTCTTAGTAAATATGTGCATCTTATGCCTCTAAGTCACCCTTTTACAACTGCGGTAATTGCTCAACGTTTTCTTGATAACATCTATAAACTACATGGGTGTCTTGTCACTATAGTTTCTGATTGTGATACCATCTTTTTGAGAAAATTTTGGCAAGAATTCATGGCCTTACAAGGTGTGACTGTCGCTTTATCCACTGCTTTTCATCCGCAATCGGATGGACGAATGGAGGTGGTAAATCGTTGCATTGAAAGCTACCTACGTCGCATGGTTATGGAACGACCAACATTGTGGGTTTCATGGTTATCCTTGGCTGAATGGTGGTATAATACTTCCTTCCATTCCGCCATCAATATGACCCCTTTCAAGGCACTTTATGGCTATGACCCCCTTTCGCTTGTTCCTTATTGCAAGACCGTTGAAGGGGTTAATTACAACACAACAACACAAAGAGGAGATTAACTAAAATTTAATCAAACAGTAAACTGGATTAACCAAGGTAAGACACTAAGAACACAAATAATGTAAGAGACAGAACACAAAGAACGCAAGTATATGGTTTTCAAGAATGCAGTATATTGCTTTCTCTATGTTCTATTACAAGTGTTACAAGCATA
>BJCM01084331.1:0-11970 GCA_018326385.1 Flaveria bidentis
GGCTTTGATTTTCGTCTGTTTTGTGTATGGTGTTGTATTTTGATTTAGTTTTGGGTTTTAAATATTCTTGTGTGTTATAGATTTAGGGTTTTGGTGTGTTTTACTTTATGTGCTTTGCTGGTTTAGGGTTACGTTAAAACTCGCATAGCCGCGGCAACGCGCGGCAGAAAAAACTAGTTTGGATAAATCAAGGTTCATGGTTTTAATGGCATGATATATTTTTCTATGATTTCTAAATATACACTACAAGAAGGGCGACAAATGTCGCCGCTATTAGTGGGGTTTGTCGCCGCTATTAGGAATAGCACGCGACATGTCGCCGCTAATGAGTTGCCGCTATTAATTATTAGCGGCGACAAGTCGCCACTATTTGTGTTCGTTAAGAATTCCGGGAAAAGGATTATTAGCGGCAACATATGTAATGCTACCATCTTTTTTTCCGGAAGGCAAACATGCATTTATAATAAAAAAATCAATACTTACAATATATATTAATAATAATTGAATAAACAAGAATATATAATACTACCATCCAACTGATGGCTTCTGGGCCCGCCAAAAGGAGGAAGTGGTGGATCCCCCGCGCCATCACCTCCATGGCTCATTACATCAGCCATGAGGTATACCAAAGAAATCCAAAAAGATATAATGACTGCAAAAATTATAAGATATACAAATTATAAAAATAAAGTTATTAACTATAACATGATAATACAAACAAAGTTTTATATGAAATATGTACATATAAAAATTGTAACAAATCTTTTAATCTGTCTCCCTCGTATACTTTAGTCTCGTTGTCAGACCCCTCAGTGTCATAATCAAAATCCTCTTCATCATTATCATCCTTGTCCTCACACATCACATTAGCAGTAACATTTGGTGGATTAACTTCACTTGCAGTCTCGTGATCGACTACATAACTAGGAATATTTTGAAAGTATTGGGTGAAGTCAATAAAAAAATACACTATTAGATGAAGAATGATATCATCTTTAATAGTGTTCTGGAGCAAAGTTTCTTAAAAAACACACACAGATCAACTATTGGTGTATAAGTATCTTTGGCCAAAAAACCTCTAACACCAATCGGTATCAAATGTTGCATGAGAATATGACAATCATGAGATTTCAACCTAGTAATGTTAGTATTGTTATCTATCACTCTCTTGCTCATATTAGATCCGAACCCATCGTCCAACTTTACATTCTTTATAAACTCACAAAATAACTTTCAATCACTAGTTTTCAATGAGTATTTTGGGTGGGGGCTATACCACTTGCCATTTTTTTCTCCAACCACTACCTACTTTGAATATTTAGATTCTTCAAGTCAACCCATGCGTTTGGTGTATCTTTGCTCTTTTCATTCATTAGAAGAGTACCTAGCAAACTATCACACATATTTTTATCTATATGCATCACATCTAAGTTGTGTTTTAACTATAGAGAAGCACAGTACTCAAGTTTAAAAAATATGCTTCGTTTGGACCAATTTAACTCATACTCCTCCCACTTTGATTTAACACCTCAAAAATCAGGATGCCTACCCGGTAAACGGTGGCGTAGCCGACTAATTTGAGTTTCTATGTTACTATCACTAAATTGTTTCGGAGGGGCTCTTATCTCGGGTTCTCCGTTGAATTCCAAACTTGTTCTCTATTCATGGTTTGCATCTAAAAACCAATGGTGACCAACATAAATGACTTTATTTGTGACACGCATTAAAGGAGTGCCTTCGTTACAAGTCGGGCATGCTTTGTAGCCTTACGTGCTCCAACCTTATAGACTACTACGAGCCGGAAAGTCGTTTATAGTCCATAACAAAGCCGCCCTCATTGTGAAAAATGTGTTTGTCGCCATTTATTTAGTACGTACGCCCGACACCCACAACTACTTAAGTTCATCCACCAACGGCCTAAGAAAAACGTCCATGTCCTTCCCGGGGGATTCAGGACTAGGAATCAACAATGACAACATGAATGAGGACTCCTTCATGCATAGCCATGGAGGTAGATTGTATGTCGTGAGTATAACAAGCCACATGCTATGAGCCGAACTCATGATACCGAATGGATTGAAACCGTCAGCTGCAAGTCCTAGGCGGACGTTTCGGGGTTCTCTCGAGAAGGTAGGGTACTTTATATCAAAATCTTTCCTTGAAGAACCATCAACAGGATGACGCATCGTACTATCTTCTGATCGTCCAATATTATGCCAAATCATATCTTTTGCAATGTCCCTTGAAGAATACAAACATCGTAGTCTGGGGGTTAAAGGAAACCATCATAACACCTTGTGAGGTGACTTCTTGCCCTTTGTATTTGTATTGACCCATTGACTCTCGTTACAAACAAGACAATTTTGTAACAATAGGTTTTCTGGACAATCATATTTGCACACGTGTATCAACTCATACCCTAAACCAATCTTCTTTAATGTCTTCTTGGCTACATAGTGAGAAGAGGGAATTTTGTTACCTTCAGGATGTGAAGATTGTAACAACTCAAGGAGCTCATCAAATGAGCTATTGGTCCATTTATTTTTCACATTAATATTCATAAGCTTTGCTAAAAAGTCAAGGAAAGAAAACTTAGTACAACCAGGATATAATTCTGATTAAGCTTTATATAACAAGTCCTCAAAATCATCACGGACACTGCTACTCTTTTCCATAACGTCTTCGATGACGTCAGCCATTTCATTTGTTGGCCCAACATCATCTACAACTATAACTTCAGGAATTAAACTTTCACCATGTTAGATCCAATCCTTGAACGTCCGACACATGCCCCATATTTCTAATTGAATTTCATTTTAATCCATCCTAAAAATTAGGTATTCTGACATTTCCTACCCGGACATCTAATCAGGCCATATTTTTCGATATGTTTTTCACTCATATCAATAAAAGAGCCGAGTCCTTGCTGATACGTGGGTGATCAACGGTTTGATTAAGAAGCCAACTTTTATCGACATACATGATTATAGAACTGCAATATAATTTTGGATTTAAGTGGATGAATATTTATCCAAAAAACATGAATAAAAACTACGGCAACATATTTAGATTTAAAAGGGTAGGCTGCTATACCCACTTTTTGAATATTTTATCTCATATATGAATGTGTATTACATGACTGTTTGTTTAAGAAAAATTCGGCAACATTTCCACTAAGCTCCCAAGTATATACATATAGAGATATATACACCCGAGGAGTAAAGTGAAAATGACAACCAAATTTTTCTTACACAAACAATCATACACATTTATATCCTAAATAAGATAAAATATTCAAAAAGCAGTCCTAAAACGAGGACAACCCGAAACTGATTACTAAATCAATTTCGGCCGGGTGTTTCTAAGCTAGTTGTGATTAGAATAAAGTTGCGAAGCCTAAAAGCTAATAATACATAACAATTAATAACATATAAAATTTTTTTAATGAACCAATCTAAACATCTTTAAACCATTTAAACAAAAAATATACATAAAATGCGTAAATATATATATATATAACAATTTTCAACAAAATTTTAAGTAACTAAATAACAAACCCATCTACTTCAAACCTACAACATACTAACCAACAACGTCTAAACATCTTTCAATCAATTAAACAAAAAGTCTAGATCAAATACCCAAATACACCTAAAATCAACTAAAATTTAAGCATCAAATTATATTTATCAAATCCATAACAATTACTCTACATCAAATACCCAAAATACCTAAATCCATTTTACTAGTTCATCGCTTTCAACCCAAAATACCTAAATCCATCTTGCTAGTTCATCATTTTCAACCCAAAATACCTAAATCCATCTTAGTAGTTTATCATTTTCAACCCAAAATACCTAAATCCATCTTACTAGTTCATCATTTAACCACACCTAAAAATTGTGTTCAACCTACTAAATATACAAATCTAAACATGTTTTAACCATACATAAACATAAACAACCATAAATTTGTGTTTGAACCAAAAAATTACCTTGTATGAAAAATCAAAACTAAAGGTTTTAGCGGCAACGGTGGTTGAGATCCACGGCACAGTGGCGACGGTGGTGACCGGACTTTGAGGATGGCATTGATAGGGTGGTTCTGGTCCGACTTTAAGGGTTGTAACCGGAGGTTGAGGAAGATGATGAGCGGAGGTTGCGGAAGATGATGACCAGAGGTTGAAGAGTGGTGGTTGCAGACCGGTGGTCGTGAAATGATGGTCGCCGGAGGTTTAAGCAACTTGGTCGTGTGAATGGAGGTGTGGTGTGGAGGGAAAGAGGGGAAAAAGGAGGGTAATCCCGATTTATTGGGTCTGCACCCTTTAGCGGCGATATGTCGCCGCTAAAGGTGTCGCCGCTAATGCTCTGTTGTATGATTAAACATCAACCGTCAGATCTGCCGCACGTTCAACGGCCAGATCTAAGTCTAGAAACCCCAGACGGATCGTTGATCAATAGCGGCGACAGTCGCCACTAAAGGTGTCGCCGCTAATGGTTGTCCCCGCTTATGGTTCTAGTCGTCACTAAATGTGTCGCCGCTAATGGAGACATTTCTTGTAGTGATAGTGAATAAATAAATTTTTGTCTGGGTATTTTATTTGACGTCATAACTCACACTTCTTGTAACAATTACTAATTAAGAAAGTGAAAGAAGCCAATGATTTTCAATTCAAGTCGGTAAAATGAGTAAAATTCTTTTGTGTATATAACACACACAATATATATATATAGGGATTGGATTATTCTTAAACTCGTATATAACTTCAGAACTACAAGAACTCATTTGAAGCATATATTATATTACAATGTTAATGGCTTAAATTAAAAACGGTATTTTATTAACTAAACAGATTATTATAGGTTTAAACTAGAGGCCAAATGATAATACTAGTATTTTATAAATTCCCTCTTTCCATCCATTAATGTCATTTCTTTCCTAGAACTAAACTTTAATCCTATCCTTAACCCCATGTTTCGACCAATCCTCTCTAACTAGGTATGTATTCCTACCCAGGTGTAACTACTAATTCGCTATAATCCGTTGTTCATCTCGACAACCATCAACCACTACTGATCGACTATTATCGTTTTCTGAAATTTCGTTCTTGATCGATTTTCTGGTAACCACACTAACAAACGTTAGAAGGTTGGCTTTTGTATTATAGTAAACCTGAGGACATCATTTGGGAGAATGAGATCGTTTACTCATTATCCTTTGATATATTTTTATGTTGAACCAAAGCCTATAAGATTAAAGAAATAATTAAAGTTTAAATTTGTTTCCAAAGTTTGATGAAATCGTTTGGGTCTTGACATTTGATCGGATGTTTCATTTATGTACATAAAAATTAAAGAGAGAATGTTTAATCAAAATAACCATTTTAATCCAAAATTTTAAAAATAATCTTTTTAGTCTAATAATTTCAATTTTGTAACCATCTTCGTCCGGTCCATTAACTCTATTAGTCTTGTTCCGTTAAATAAGTACAAAGACTATAGTGCCTCTAATAGCATAACAAATATGTCACACATACCCTAACCTTACCCTCTCTTTTCTCAAATTTTGTCCTTTGTACTCTAACCAACATTGGAGGAACCAACTTCCACTACCGTTTGATGCACTTTCGCTTAAGTATTCGTCATCACTCTCTTGTATCTCCATCCTTTCCCTTATCTCTCTCATTGCATACCACTATCTCCTGTGAATCAATCACAATATTAACACTGTCATCACCAATGAACTCCCTTTACTACTGACTGAGACGAGACATCGCTCGCCTCCTTTCGATAAAATTTCTGGACTAAAAAAGTTATTTTTAAAATTTTGGATTAAAATGGTTACTTTTACCAAACCTTAGTGAATAAAATAGTAGTTTACTCAAAATTACAATTTGATTTGAATCGCCATATATGTGTTAATCTTTGCCATTCAATAGCTGTCTGATTCCTTTAAAACATGTTCTTTGAAAAATAAATTTTAATTTTGTACTTTTGGTAGTTAGGTTTAAAATAACTCTTTTATCTCATGTAAGTTGCATAAGCTCTTATCTCCTAAATGTTTACACCAAATCATCAAAAAGAGTTGATGATATCGTCTTCCCTTAAATTTTTGTTAGATAACTTCTAATATGTTATAAAAAATTGAACAATGTATATGCAAGAAACATTACTATATTCAGATCGATCTTGTAGTTGTGAATACGGAATGTAAACAATTACGAATAAAAAACTAATAGAATAGAATGAACACAAGGTAAATAAACTTCTCTTCTATATTACTCTCTAAATTCAAGTTATTACAATTGAGTACAAATTTAGAAAAGTGATCAAAAGCTTAACATTTACAAACCCAACTAACTATATATACTAAACTATTAGTTCTCGCGCAAACATACTTCTCACGCGACAAGAACTTGTCACGCGATAAGTGAACATTTCGCGTGGTAAGTCTGACTATTCGCATGCCATGTGTAACATCCACCTATATTCAAAATCATAAACCCAAACCCGAACCCATTTTGAACTTCCATTATTAAATTATTTTAATAATTTTAAGGGATCAAATGCATTAAATGTGCAATATATATTGTGAATTATTCATTAATCATCTAAGCAACTTGCAATAATTTATGGATTTATAAATTATTTTTTTCAAAAAGTTATAAAGTTTTATTAATCATTTTACAATAAATAACTAAATAAAAAAGACTTATTAAAATTTATAAAGTTATAAAATGAATTTTAATAAACTTATAAAGTTTTATTAGTAATTATGAATTTTAAATATTGAAAATGAATAATCAAATTATAAAGTTTACAAGTTTTATAAAAGTTATAAAGATTAACAAATAAATAATTTGCTTGATTATTCAAATTAGTTTTATAAAGTCTATAAAGATTTAATTGAATAAAAAAGTTGTTCAATTAAATTTAGAGCTTAAATTATAATTATTATTTTATTTATTTAAATTTTTTTAATTTTATATTTATTTTAAATTCTAATCATAACCCCTTTTTAAAGACTTGTAACTCACTATTAATACCATTTATAACCTCCTCCTAATCTCAACTATAAAAGCAAGTTCTAGGCCTCTTTCGTTTGCTCATTCACCAAAAATCTCACTCACGTATTTTTCTTTCATCCATTGGTTTTGATCAATTTCAAGAATTTCCTTATAGAAGTAATTTCAAGAAGTTTCTAATACTAAGGTATATTATATTTATCTTATATTATGTATTTCTATATTGTTTTAATCATCCTAACATCCAACTATTCTCATGACTTTATGTTCTTACTTTTATTCTTTCTTCTACTAAATTTATTTTAATTTTAATAATTATCATTTGATCATTAACCTTATAACATTCACTAACCTTATAACAATCATTAACATTTCTAAATCAAGCTAACATAAACAAAGAATCCCGTTTGCATATAAACGGTTATGTCGCCGCACTCGGTTATTCCACAAGATTATTTCCCTAAGGGATGACTATGCCGAAGTTTTGGAATATTTTTATATAACTCAAATGAAGTCTAATATATCATATGTCGACATAATAAATTTGTTCTAACCCGTTTCATACTTTAACAATTTTAAAAGTGTACATAAGTGCCTTACTATAATTTTGGCAAAATATAGTCTGATTTCAACTGACTATAATATGGTCATAACTAACTAAATTTGAGTAAAATCAGACTCAAATATTAATTTCATCGAATAAATTTTTCAATGACAGTTTATACGTCCTCAAACTCAATCGGACGACTCAACAATAGTCTTCACAACATAAGGGCACATTTCAACACCTTCTGTCTTGTGCTGCTATTTTGACCTATTTACGGATCTTTTTATAAAAATGTTTCTGAACGAAAGTTGTCCGAGAGACTTTGAACTAGTGAAATGAAAATTTTTATATTTTTATGAAACCATTTTCTATTTTAAAAACCTGTTCAAACACGTACAAAACATTTTATCTAGAGTCTAAAATTGGTACGATAATTGTTTTTCAATCTACCTTTCGCTTATTGGCATTTCTAAGTGTCCTAACTTCTTCTAATAAATTCCAACCTCAAGTTATTTTTTCTTTCTATAATTTAGGACATCACCTTTGACTTTTGAACATCCAAGCTTTTTTATGTACACTACAACCATCATTATACAATATGAGTTTTGCATGTGAGTTCTCCATACCCGCTTTTTACTTTATTTCACACCTTTTAGGATGAAACATGTTAACCTTATAAACTAAAACTTGTAAACATCTTGATACTTGTAAATGTACATGTAATTCATCTTTATTTTTTGTCATGGTTATTGGTATTATAGTAAGTGTTATATGAGATACAATATATGTTGATGATCATTAACTATTGCTAGCCTGGCGATGTCATTGATCTATGGGTCTGACAAGCCTATTTGGTGCTAAAGCCGATGTATTGCCGGCTCCTAATGACGTATGACTTGTTCATCATGGGAATCAAGTACACTTAGCTAATCGTTATAAACTTGTAATCTTAATCTTGGTTAAGGTTTAATCATAGCTATATGTGTTCTATAAACTTGTATAATTCATAACCATTAACATGAATTACTACTTGTAAATTTATTATATATATACATATGTTTAACCCATGTAAACTCACCAACTTTCAAAGTTGACCCTTTATTTTTAATATGTTTCAGGATTGCTACTTGAGGATTTCTTCTTGCTCATATAGAACTTGGACTTATTTTAATTAAATATTTTGTGTTGTTGTTTAATTTTTTGTTGTATTGTAATGACTTAATTGTCTAGTATTATTCAATGAAAAATGAACTATGAACAATCGTTTAATATTCGTCCGCCTCGATGATTCTAACGTCGGTCAGGGTGTGACACCTTGAATCTTGATCTTTGTCTTGATTTTGATTTCCTGAGCCTCTACTACAATCTCCCCCTAGACTCGGTAAATCAATACTCTTTTAGAATTCCACATCATAAACTTTGTAGCTACCCCCGTAAGCATACATCTTTTTGTGTCGGGCCTTCGTGATCAACCAATCGAAGTGTGTTGCTAGTAAATGAACAGATTCATTGGTTGCAATATGACATGCCTGCAATCTCATCAAATATTCTTTTCCAAACTTGAGCAAATCCATAGGGTCGATGATAAAGTACAACTTATCTACACATTGAGTTAACGCGTGACCCGTCTCCTTTTCACAACTCCACCCCATTAGCTTTGACAAGTTGTTAAACTGGAATTGGAGCATGTATAGGGATCTTTCTCACATATCTGGGATGTCGAAAAACTCATATCTTCATTGGTTTTTGGGTGTTGGGATCAATTCGGTTCTCATCCTCAATTACTTTAGATTTGTGTAAGGCCCTGTTCCCGGGACTCACACAGCTGGTCAATCATTGTATATAAAATATATATTTACATTAACTTTACTAAAACCATGCAGTGGGAACAATTTTAATGACCATTTCATTTCATTTATATTAACACTTTTTGCAAAATAATACAATGTTCATTATAAAATATCGTTCGTTGGCATTACAATACAAAAACATTATCGTATCATAAAATGGATGCCATCCAAAATGAGCCAAGTAGCCGCCCGTGCCATCCTCGGCAACCATTACATGCACACTGGAAAATGCATATAAGTCAGCGTTGCTGAGTGAGTTCTAGTTTTACAAAAATATTATATTACCTTTCATTTGTTAAAACATTTTCTTTACTATCGCACGTGATCACACATCATACGTACATCAAGGTAATAATTATTGTCTTCATCATCGTTCGTTTCGTACATTTTGCACGTTTGGCACATTTTGTACGTATCTCACTTTTCGTACATTTATTATCTTTCACTTCTATCTAGGTCCTGTCATATGCTTAACCCCCCTCTTGGGCACAAAGCTATATCATCTAGGGTTAAGCGACAAGGACCCCATATCACACATATAGAGTAGTCACATAGACTAACTCCCCTACGTGTGTGAACTTTTATGGGTTAGCCAAAATTGTACGCTACATAACACACAGTAATTACCAAAGCGCACATATTGGAGTAGTCACCAAGACTAACTCCTACTGTGTGTGTGAACCCTTATGAGTTAGCCAAAATCACATGTTGTAAACACACAGTTGAGCTAAAAACTCTCAATGAGTTGTGAACCTCCTTTCATTCGCTTGAAAGACTTTCATTCATTAATTCATTATGTTACACTTTCATTATCTTAAATCTTTCACTTCGTTAAGATAATACTTTACGTTCATTATCATAATCATACCACGTAAAGTCACATCATAGCATGTAGTAAGGAACATAATAAAACACAACATACATAAGCATAAAATCATCACGCATCATCATACATAACATATACCATCACGCATCATCATACCTGACAACAAGGTCCTAGGGGTAGCAGCCCCTAGTGGGGTCCAAGGGGCAACGCCCCTGGCTGGGGTCGCATTTATTAAAATTTTATTTTAACACTTTTACATAGCACATTTTTCTATAGAAAAATCAATCTTCCGGTTAAAACCCCTTAAAATTTTGGTCATTTAAAGCATTTATTTAGTATGCATTTGCAGCCCCAAACTAGTTTAAAACCTTTAAAATAGAGGATCTAGAACTCACCTGTACTCGATAAGTAGCTTCTCAATCAAGCTTTCAAAGAAAAGGTTACACTACACAGGCTGCAGATAAGTTAATACTCAAAGGAGTTAATTTATACCTAATTTCGCTACAAGATCAGCAGTTTCGCTGCTAGTTTCGTTAACAGTTTCGCTGCTTGTTTCGTTGGCATCTTCGCTGGCAGTTTCACTGGCAGTTTCGCTGGCATCTTCGCTGCCAGTTTCGCTACCAGTTTCGCCCAACTTTCGTTAGATAACCATGTTTGTGAAACTACCTGCGAAACTATAGTTTCGCAGGAAGCTTTCATAGTTTCACTAGACGAGTATGCAATTTCACTGGATGAACCTGTAATTTCGCAGAATTGGCTGAAAATTACGAACCAACCCATTTTTGACCCAAAACTTTAATCTTTTACACCCAAAACCTTGGTTTATCACCCAATAAGCTATATCTAAGCTTCTTACATGTTTTCTTACACAAAAACGTGAGTTTTGGACGAATCTTTTCTACTTTAAAAAACCTAAGCCCTAGAATCCGAATTTACATCAAAATGAAAGATTGAATGTTGTTTGTTACCTGGATTCTTGGTGTTTTCTTGTCGCTTGGATGCCCACGAACACCTATCTTTAATCCCGTGATCATCCGAGCCTTGAATCTTCAATTCTCTCCACTTTCTCTCTCTAGAATTTGGGTGTTGAGTTGCAAATGAGAGCTGCTCAAGCTGATCCGTTTATATATACCGGGCGTTCCCGGAACCTTAAACTCGCCAAACACATATTCGCGAGGTCTACTCAGTCCATGCTCTATTACCCGCTTATTTTCTTTAAATAATCACGGCTAAGCCAATTATTATTAATTGGCTCGTTTCGACTTTATTCCGGGTGTTATAATTTGGCTGTTTTAAAGTCTTTGAAGCTGGATTTAGGTAAGGCCCCGTTCCCGAGACGCTTAGAGTTGGATCCTCATCGCACATAAAACATATAATTACATGTGCCTTATGAAAATATTGCACCGGAAACATTCAAAATGACATCTCATTCCATTATAAAAACTTTTGCCAAATAATACATCGTCAATTAGTTACAAAATACATTATTGCATTACATCACAAAAGCATTAATTAAATGGATGCCATCCCAAAAGAGCTGAGTAGCCACCTCGTGCCATCCTCAACAATCATTACCTGCCAACTGGAAACACATCAAAGTCAGCGTTGCTGAGTGAGTTCTAGTTTTATAAAATAAAACATACTTTTCTTTTGTTAAAACCGTTCTTTTCTTTCATGCGATCATACATCATACGTACACATAGATAATAATTATATTATCTTC
>BJCM01084332.1:0-28009 GCA_018326385.1 Flaveria bidentis
ACAACAGCTGAAGACAACAGCTGAAGCCAACGGCTGAAGACTAAGTCTGAAGACAACAGCTGAAGACAAACAGCTGAAGACTAAGTCTGCAAACAGTTGAAGACTTAAGTCTGAAAACAGCTGAAGACAAACAACTGAAGAAAACAGCTGAAGACTAAGTCTGAAAACAGCTGAAGACTTAAGTCCGAAAACAACAGCTGAAGACAACAGCGGTTGTCAAAACAGCTGAAGTTCGCTGAAGGACTTTGGTTGCTTCAGCCTTCATAATTCTCTACACCTAGCTCTAAGAAAAAGGGTTAGAAGAGTAAGGGTAAGAATAAAGTTGTTGCTGCTAAGCTTGCCACTAACAACAATCAACAACTAGTTAGAAAGCAACACCCCTATTAAGGAGTGTCATTGCTTGGAATGCAATAAAATAGGGCACTCGAGATGAAACTACCTTGATGATCTAGCTAAGGCTGAGGGCAAAGAAGGATAATGGTGAAGACACTTCTTTAAGTATTCTTATTAATGTTACAAAGCTTTTTACTATTTCCAACAATGGGTATATGTTACTAGATGTTTTTAGCACATCATTATTGTCTTGAAGGAGCCTACAAAGTTGAAAATTTTGAAACAAAATGACATGGTGCTCATTGTTATTGATGAATAAAGAAGACTAGTTCGAGTACCAGTTCTACCAACTAGAACATATTATCTGTCTTGTCCATCTGGCCTTATATTAGTTTGAATAACTATTATTAGCAACTTGTTTAACCAAAAATAGTATTTTAGTTTCTTTTTTGTTTGAACAAGATTTCATGTGTGTTTTTAATAATGCTTCTATTTCTGCCAACTTGAATGATGTCATTTATTTTGAGATTAAACATTAAAATTGTATTTATAAAGATATATCTTTAAACTAACAACAACATATATCATCATCCTAAACATATCAAATCTACCATTAATGATACATATATAAGGTATTATGAGTAAAGCTCATGTGAAAAGGATTCAGACTGAAGGAATTCTTGAAACCACAATATATTAATCCTTTCATAAATGCGCTTCTTGCTTAGCTGGAAACTCCCAACATTCTTTTCATCTATGTTGTTGAATGGGCCAAGGATCTGTTAGCACTAATACATTCTAATGTATCTGGTCCTTTTGGAATCATGTCTAGAGATAACGAAAGATACTTTGTTACATTTTTTAATGATTATAGTCAATACGCTTATGTGTACCTTATAAAATATAGATATGAAACCTTTGAAAAGATCAAAGAGTTTCAAACCAATGTATAAAACCAACTTGGTAAGACTATTAAGGAGGTCCTTCAATAAGATCAATGTAATGCCCGGAATAAAGTCTAATCGAGCCAAATAATAATAATGGGCTTAGACGATATTATTTAATGTAAATAGGATGGATATATGTTATAGACCGAGTTAACTTTTCGGGTTATCTATCCGGCGAGTTAAAGGTCCCGAGAACGCCGTTAGGGGTAAGAGATGGGAATAGAGTTTCGTACGGACAAGTGAGAATGTCGTAAGATTGGTGCTACCATGTGATGCACTTGAATCACTTACCAAATAGGAGAAGCAATGGAATATAAGACCTTACCCTCCCATACATCATACATGAATAGAATTCTCACAAAAGCACTACTCTCATGCATAATCCAAAGCTTTCCTATCCTAGAAGGGTAAAATATTAGAAAACCAAGCCTCTCATGAAGATTTGCATTTCTCAATAGCAGTAACATTACAACACGTTTTGAAGGAGTCTATTATGTTAATAGTATTTTGTATAGATGACAAGTGTTGGTTACTGAGTAAAGTATCTGGGAATGAGTTACAGCTAGCGGAATTTAAGAAGGTGATCTCATCGATTGGTGACGAGTAGTCAGTGTGGCTTATTTCTGAAGAACATTGCAATTAAGTTACCTGTGGTCAATGAAAATTGTATATATATATATACAAGGGCGATTGTTGTTTTTGGTAGATTGTGGACATACTTTTAGCAAATGAAGGCACCAGTTGCCCATCCTTTCTAGGGGTGAGCAAGAACTGGTTCTTTTAAACCGGAACCAACAACACCGGTTGAACCAAACTGTCAAGAATCGATTTTAGTAATATAGATTTGGTTCCCGGTTTATGGAATATGAATATATGTTTCCCGGATCTGTTCCGATTCCAAAATCGTTTACCGATTTATTACTTGGGAGAAACTGATTCTTTAAATCTGTTTAGATTTAATATTCATTTAATATTTAAAACCTAAACACTAATAAATATAGGACATCAAATGCAGACTAAGATTCAAAGGTAATAATATATCATTCTCATATGTAACCAGTATAAAATTTTCATTAGAACAACTAAGAACCTTCATAATATCATTGCAACCTTCAAGGTAACACTTATTAATATTTTATTAACTTGTTTGTATGTATAGTGAAGGTATATTCAGTTAGAATGTATATGAATGTTATGTGCTAATTGATTCGAAGAAGTGTTTGTATTATATATTATATTACGAGCGGAGAGTGTAACCGCTGGTAGAAATGATCTTAACCATTGAAATATCCTGAAACAAAATCCTAGTCGTGTTTATTAGGCGGTTACAATGGTTACAGGATGGTTTTTAGTAGTTTCTAAGGGCAGTTAGGTTATGAGCACTTAATCAATGGTTCCTTCCTTCTTTTGCTCCCACGTTCTTCGGTAACCTCCATGGTTGCTATTATATATACGGAAACATTATACGCCTTTCTTTAGTTTCTTTAAATTGGCTATTGAGTGAAACCAAGTAGATGTTGATGGAGCAAGCCTAGAGATTCATGTCCTTCACCGAATACGCATCACTCTTACTTCGTCGTGTTCCCGTCTCCAAATGTCCAAATACGGCATTAAATTGTCATCCAAGGTATACTTTTCAAATAGAGTTTGGTTTTTCATCCTATTATATGATTATGGTAATCATAAACATTTTCATATTTTATTTGTTTAATCTCTTAATTAGGTCTCGATGCTTGAAATTTGTTCTTATGTGAGGTTCTAATTCATTTTGAGTGTGGTTCCACCACTAATGTGGAGTATCAAATTATTAGATTTTTGGTTAACTTTGTATCATGATTTGCCTATTAATGGAATTTGTTGTTATTGATGATGATTTACAGTCAGTCGGTAATAAAGGCGAGATATTCAAAGTTCTGTATTGTGGGATTAGCCATTCTGATCTTTACTCCTTCAAGACAAATAGGGCATGACTAATTATCTTATGGTTCTTGGGTATGTTTTAGTAGATTTCTATTGATTAGGATTTCCCTCAACTAATCATACAAATATCCATTTGCTATGTTTGTAAGTTTGCAACAATTTTCATTTTGAATTTCATCTTTGTCGTTGCTTATGAAAAACTTCTGATTTTGCCTAATTTTATTAGCAACTTAGTATGTGCAATTTGATTGTATTCTTCAAATAACCCCCTGAATCCTGCATAATGAATCCTGATTATGCTTGGTTGTTTGATCTCATCATTTCTTGTATCATTCTATTTTAATATATTCTCTTCATGATTCAGTGGCATCTCGTCATGCTTTGTGTGCAATTATCCCTTAATTCATAAAGGAAAAACTACAATTTTTTTGATGCTTAATCTTAGCTAAACTAACACAAACTATTACAATCTTTTCAATCAATTGATTAATGTGGGCATGAGACCGTGGGTGTGGGAAAAAAGGTGGCAACAAAGTGTAAAAGTCAAAAGTTGGAGTTGTTGCTTTATCATAAAATATCATGTCAAAGTTATGCTAACGATAAGTAATACTGAGAGATTAAGTGGTGTAGGAGTTACTGCTTGAGATATGCTGATGATGGTTCCCAATTATAATATTACATGTTAAATTTGTGATCATTATTCATTCACCAAGTATAAGTTTTTTTAATGGTCATACTATATATGTCAAATTTAACCACTTTACTTATGAATAATTTGTTTTTCCTTATATTTTATTTTAAAGGTTTAGGTTATAAATTGAGGACTTTCGCTTAAAGATGTATTATCCATCTTCATTTTTATTGATTACAAAGTTCAAGCCTATCATTGATTACATCTTTAGACAATCAAGATTCAGGATTAATTCACATGAACCTGATACAACAATTTTTTTGATGATTTTGATATGGAGTACAATCATCCTAAAGTCTTGGGAGTAGACCAATGTTCCACATCAACAGCAAAAAACTTATAGAGATAATCTTGCTTCCTTGTACCGCCCACCCTTTGCTATGATGTGC
The DNA here is from genome assembly GCA_018326385.1 of Flaveria bidentis. Classification (NCBI taxonomy): domain Eukaryota; kingdom Viridiplantae; phylum Streptophyta; class Magnoliopsida; order Asterales; family Asteraceae; genus Flaveria; species Flaveria bidentis. The sequence goes on from BJCM01084332.1 coordinate 4,281, forward strand.
CATTAGTTTTTAAGAAGGTAATTTTTCATTGATCATAGTAATATTTTTCTCAACTGATGTTTCTTTTGAATAAGATCCAAAATGAAACCTCTTATGAGCATTATATTTGTGAATCCGAGGATCGTAATGAGGAATTATCAATGTTAATTCAAAGTCAAGTCAATGTTTGCAGAATCAACATTAACTTTATTTAATTGTTATTAATAGATTCAATATCAACATAATGATTAATGATTTAGACAAACGCGATGAGAAGAACACAAATAATAATCAAACAAAAAGATTTAATTCAAATCTATTTCATTAAAACATGTTAATGATTACAAATGAATAAACAATGAATGAATAATATCGGGTTTGAATGTATTGATATTGATGTGACGGCTGCTAGGGTTTGTGTTTGTGTGATTTGATGTGATGTTTGTTGTGTTGTATTGATGTTTGGTTGTTTGTGATCATGTATTGTCATGCTGTCGTAGTCATCCTTCTTTGATGTGAAACCTAGGATTCATATTTATAGGCATGTGTGTTTCTGTTAAGGAAACATCGGATCTCTTGGGATTCGCACAACTATCTTGTTGACTTGTTGACTTGTAAAACTTGTACTATTAAATACAAGTGTTTGGACTCACAGGAATATGGGCTTCCGTAAATGTTTGTTCTTTCAAAGCTATCTTATGCTTCTAAAGGAGTCTTATTCTTTCGAAGGTATCTTCACTTCCAACTTAAGAGCTTGGTGTTCATCCGCAGAAGATCTTCGAATGATTGATTTTCTAAGAAACATATCTACGGAAGAACAAAAATGTTCATCCATAGATGTTTCTTACACTTAGTCAATTTCCGTAATTGACCAAGTATTATGTTTGCACCTGCAATCATACACAGATCAATACACAAATGGGTTAACCTATACATAATGCATACGACATAATAATGAATTACAGTTGTTCATTACAAATATTGATTAAATTTTTAAGCCTATACAAAATGATATAGCCCTATAGTTCCTAGATCTAACAATATTCCCACTTAGGCTTAGACACTTGTAATCAGCTCTTCAAAAACTAAAAGCTCCATCATTCTAGACACCATCTTCTTGTTGAAGTATGACAGTGCATCCTTTTGATCATCGTACTTGTACTTGATCTCCATTCTGCATATTCTTTATAGTGTCTCAAAGTTCAGCCCCAAAATGTTTTCTTCTGTTGTGAGAGTTTCCATAACACTTTGATTATAGACAAGTTCAAGCTCATCTTGTTCTGACATCCTTAGTTCGGACACTTCCTTGATGTTAGCTCGTTTCAGCAATCCAACTTCATGTATTCTTCTCTTATATGCCTTTGCATGGATTTTATCAATTACTTGAATCATGTGCACGTACATGCATAGATCATGTTGAGCTTTTTCATCAGTCAGCTTTCGAACGAATTTGTCACGCAAATATCAGTGTAGCTGGGGTGGAGTAGCTTGATTTCCACTGGGTCAAAGAGTCTGATACTTTTAGCTTTCCTTGTTTCTTCCTTCCGTAACAGCACCAGCTCTTAAGTTCTCTCAACATATTGCCATTCAGTTATGCAAAATGTATATTGAGTACCTTCTATATGCTTGATTGTGGTTATTGTTTTGTTTGAATATCCAATTCTCCTTAGGAATTCATCATAAATCAATGCAAAGGAGTTGGATTTTGATCTTTTTTTGCTTCTTTTCTTGTGCTCATCATCTTCTTTCTTGCTTCTTTTAGAACGTCATCCTTGAATTTTGTTTTTAACTTTCCAACTGCTACGGAGAAATCTCTTCCTCTTGGGCTTAATGGATAGTTTGAGATGATTAAGCTCTGAAGATCATGTATATCAGCATCGGGAAGTAGTAATACAAATTCAATCAAATGATAGCATTTAACTCTTCCAGATATCCTCTTGATTAAAGCATAATCTCACTCTGGATCAAATTTTCAGACCATAATCCTATTTTCCTCAACACAAGTAGGAGTTGTAATGTAATCAAACAACTTGATTATAGATGATTTTCTTTCGTAAATCTCTCTCACAGTTATGCCCAATTGCCATAATTTTCTAGGGATAACAGCTCTTGGCTCTCTTATTAGATTTTCTTTCCCTTTGTGTTGATCTTTAGGTTCAACAGTTATAGGATTAGGAGGTAGTTTGCTTTATTTCTCACATGAATCATTTGAGCTTCTGTTCTAAATATTACTCCAGTGTGTAAGGCCTCGTTCCCGGGACGCTCATAGCTAGTCAATCATTGCACATAAAACATATAATTACATTAACTTTACTAAAATTGTGTAGCGGAAACACTTTAAACAAACCTTTCATTTCCTTTAAATAAACACTTTTTCAAACTACTACATCATTCATTACAAAAAAATACTTCGTTCGTATTACAATGAAAAAATGTTATACAAAAGAATACCATCCAAAAATGCCAAGTAGCTGCCTCGCGCCATCCTCAACAATGCTCACCTGCCATTTGGAAAATGCCTAAAAAGTCAGTGTTGCCATGTCATCATCACGTAAAGCCATGTCATCATACTTAATAAGGAACATAAGAAAACATTCATACATAACATACATAATCAACATACATCAGCATCATTATATACAACATCAATCATACATCATCCTAAAAATCATGCATCGCATATTCACATACATAAACATATGCATATCAAGCATAAATCATCATAAAACTTAACTTACCCACCGCGGGACAGCGGGGGTTTGGGGGCGGCAACCCATGACAGTAGGGTCCTAGGGGCAGTAGCCCCTAGTAGGGTCCAAGGGGCAACGCCCCTGGCTAGGGTCGTGCTGGGGTCCAAGGGGCAAACAATTTTATATAGCAGATTTTATCATAGAAAAATCGATCTTCCCGTTAAAACTTCTTAAAATCTTGGTCGTTTAAAACGTATATTTAGTATGCATTTCTAGCCCCAAACTAGTTCAAAACCTTTAAATAGGGGATCTAGAACTCACCTGGACTCAGTGAGTAGCTTCTCAATCAAGCTTTCAAAGCAAGGGTTGCACTACACAACCTGCAGATAAGTTAACACTCAAAGGAGTTAATTTCTATCTAATTTTGCTGCAAGATCAGCAGTTTCGCTACTAGTTTCGCGGCAATTTCGCTGCTAGTTTCGCTGGCATCTTCGCTGGCAGTTTCACAGGCATCTTTGCTGCCAGTTTCGCTGCCAGTTTCGCCCAACTTTCGTTGGAAAACCATTTATGCGAACTACCTGCGAAACTGTAGTTTCGCAGGAAGATCCACAATTTTATTACATAATTTCGCTGGATGAACTCCCAGTTTCGCAGAACGGGTTGAAAATTACGAACCACCCTATTTTTGACCCAAAACCTCAATCCTTTACACCCAAAACCTTGGTTTATTACCCAATAAGTTTTATCTAAGCTTCTTATATGTTTTATTACAGAAAAACATAAGTTTTGGGTGAAACTTTGCCACTTTTAAAAACCCAAAACCCTTGAATCCGGGTTTACATCAAAAGCAATGATTAAGTGATGTTTCTTACCTGGATTCTTGGTGTTTTCTTGTTGTTTGGATGACCACGAACACCAGTCTTCAATCACGAGATCACACAGCCTTAAATCTTCAATTATCTCTACTTTCTCTCTCTACTCTCTCTCTACAACTAGAGTGTTGAGTTGCAAATGAGAGCTGCTCAAGCTGATCCGTTTATATATATCGGGCGTTCCCGGGACCTTAAACTCGCCAAACACATAACCCGAAGAGTTAACTCGGTCTACAACCCATATCCATCTTATTTTCATTAAATGATCTCGTCTAAGCCCATTATTATTATTTGGCTCGCTTAGACATTATTCAGGGCGTTACATAGTGTCAAGCTCAACAGCGATAACATGATCCATCATTCTTCTCAGCTCACCAACTATTCTTCCTTTAAGCTTATGTGCCTTGTAGTTATGACCGTGTAGCCAACAAACCATATTATACTTGCTAAGCTTTGTTGTATCACACTGGCCTAGATCTTTCTTGATTTTCTGAATGGCTTGAAAAGTTGTGAATGCTTCATACTCAGAATTCGGAATAATGAATCTGGCAAGCTCAAAAGTTTTCAGCACTTCCTTAATTTCATTGATGTTCAGCTCTTCCACCAAGTCATATGGGAATCCATGATTGATTAAGGTCATAATCATGGAAGATTTTGGCCTTTCTTCAAGAATGTCTGTAGAGGTGAGTAGGTCATCAGCCTTTTCTTCTTTCTGATCTCTGACACGTTCATCCTTTGTGAGCTTATTCCATTCAGAATCACTTACTGTTTCAACAGGAGACATAGGCATTAACGATGAAGATTCAACAAATTTTGACCTTTTGGGTGAATCTTGTATTTCAATCATTTCCTTCTTCACAAAACCAAAGTACTTCCTTTTTCTTCTATATTGAATGATTTGCTTTGTGGTATGAGAAGATTCTTTTGTTTGATTTATTGCAGCTACAACATTTATTTCCAGCACACATATTTTCATTTTTAGCTCCTCAAGCTCTTCTTCTTTCATTTTCAACAAAGCTGATTGAGTAGTGAGATAGTTTTTTACTTGATTAATTTTTAGCATCAGCTTTCATTTTCATCCCTCTCAAATTTCATTAATTCTTTGAGCTCAGATTCCTGTTGAAGAAGAGCATCAATCACTTCATTGTTGCATTGAACATCTTCTCTTAATCTTTTAATTCTTGCTTCTTGTTGCATCAGCTAATCATCCTTTTCTTTTATCATCCTTTTCAGCTCTTGAATTCTTTGCTTTCTACATTTAGACTTGACAACAAGCTTGTTGTATTTAGCAACCAAATAACCTTTGTTCACTCGTATATCATCATCACTGAGATCATTTTCATTGTAAGAAATTACATTCACATACTTGGCTTCTTCTTCTTCTTTCTGATGTTGAGCAGTAATCTCATTATTATTCACATCTTCGGGTGCTACATTAGCTGAGCTTGAACTTGACTCCACTGCTTGCTCTGCTTGTTCTTGATGTGATTGTTGTTGTTGTTGATGGTCAACGACTTGATAGACTGGTTTAGTATTGTTTAAATGGATAAGGGATTCACTCTTGGTTAGTGATAATTGAACAGTACTAGCTTGTGAGGCTAAGACTATCTCCCCTGTGTAAAAGTATTGGATTGCTTTTCTATGTTGGAGAATAATATGATGAAAGAGGATGAATAGGAGAGATTGGCTGACTGTCTTGTCTGGCTAGTGACTATGATTGCGGTGTTTGAGGTTGATTTGGTGGTAGAGGGTGGATTGGAGAGATTGGTTGAGTGTTTTGGCTATCTATAGATTATGATTAAGGTGTTTTGAGGTTGTTAGTAAATGGGTGATTGAGGAGATGAGGACGAGGCTTGCACAGAGTTAGTATATGAACTCTCTTGAACTTCTTCCTATATTAATTCTTGAGGAATGTTTGCATTTGCATCTAACACATGAGAAAACATGGGCATGTCTCTTCCTTCATACCTTCCACTTATCTTATTCAGAACATATCTCCCTAGGTGTGCTTGAACAAGCACATCACTATCTATAGCAGTCCCAGGCAGATCAACATAGATGATCAGTTTCAAAAACCTTGGAAACATGTAAATCTTGTCAGCCTTTTGCACTTTGATGTGGTCACATAGACAATTGAAGATGTACTTGGAGTAGTTGTATGTTCTTCCCTCAAAGATACCAATGTTCCTCGAAACAATGTGCCTTGAAAATCTGGGAAATCCAGATTTCCTGTTAGAGATGCACTTAAGATAAGTGTGACAAAGAAATCTGTATGGCTTGCACTGTCTTCCTTTCTTGATCTCTCCATTACGAAGTCACCATCATATCCCATTAGATTGAATACTCTCTCTAGGTATTCATTTTTCAAACACATTAGGGTGACAAACTTCTAGATTTCCCAACTCTAGAACCCTCCTTATTGTCTGCACATTCATCCTCAGTCTTTGATACTTCACTTCTACCGTGATAACATCTCCATCTTCTTCTATTCGTGCGGAGTTCCAGAAATCAGTAATGTGCGATTGATGTATCACCGGCTCCGCTGATAAAGCATAAAATAACCTAGATCTTCTTAGATAGCGTATAATGTCTTGACATCCTTCTGAAACAGGATCATCAGCGTTTAAGAAAGCACACACATTGTGCTCTCTTGCAAATCAATTAGCCATCTGTTCATAAGAATAATGAAGATTATGTTAGAATCAATACCATTGACATGAGAATGTGAATAGTTGTGAGGATAACCAAGAATCAAATAGTTCATTATTGATCATTACGACATGTTTTACCTGGAACACAATGATCTGAGATCAGGATTATGTGTTTGTTGGATGTTTTGATTCGCTGATTTTGAATGTTTGTGAAAGTGGGAAAACAACTTTATTGAGTGTGTTTTTTTAGGTCTGAAAAAGTGTTTTGAAAAAGTGAATAATGAATATTGAAGTCAAAGAACATCATTTATGCTCTCTCAGACACATTAATTTCATTTAATTAATGATATGGTACCCTTTATACTATTTAAGTTATCCGCAGTTCTTAGTTCTTCTGGAGATCATCTACGAATTCTGTATATCATCTGCGGATGACTTAAAAACTTTTGCTGATGAAGTATAACTTATATTTTCATAGGTTACCAATCTATGAAATTAGATTATACTTTTGAGTATTGGCTCATCCGTAGTTTACCAATGTACGGATGGAGAAATTTAATTAAGTTTTCACACTATAGCTTCTACTAATGCTTGAAATGCACTCTAGCTTTTGCTGATGATCGAAATGCACTATAGCTTCAGCTGATGCGTAAGATGCACTATGAGAGACTAATTTTATTTTATGGCCTAGAACCATTTATTGCTATTGGACTTTGTTGACTTTGTATTCATGAAAATTGTGCACAAGAAGGTTTAAATTAAAAAAAACATCAAGTATCCAAAAACCAAGGTAGTGCTCAGGTTCCAATTCCTTCATATTGACAATTCATTTTACAATTTTGTTGTAAACTTATTTTCATGATTCAACTCCCCCTAAATTTGTGATTAATGATGAATGAATGCATTTATCATAAATATCAAAGAAGAAATCATGAAAGGCACATGTCCGTCCAAATAGAAAGAATAAACTGAACAAAATGTATTGTTGGACCCGGAAAGGATTATACATGCCAATTCAATTGGTGAGTTGATGATTGTTCTGCTGGAATTCCCATATGTCCAAGTGTCAATGCGAATGAAGACCCTGCAGTAGAAAAACAAGTATTGGCTTACCGCATTGGTTAATGCGGAAGGCAAAGAACAAATGCTGAAAAGTGTTTGTTCTTCCGTATTAACAAATGCGGAAGACCAGAAGATATGCGGACATGATTTTGTTCATCCACATTTGCCAATGCGGATGACCGGACAAGAATTCGCAGAAGTATTTGTTCATCCGCATTACCCAATGCGGATGACTAACATACTAATGCGGAAGACCAATTGAAGAAATACTGTTCAAGTTCAACTCATCCACATTTGCCAATACAGATGAACAAGAAGAAATGATGATGAAGACTTAGACTAGTTCTCATGTATAAGTCAGGGGTAGTTTAGTCATTTTGTAAAAAGGCAACTTGTCTGCCTATAAATAGAATAGAAATTCTCGTACCTGAGGTGACCAAGAATAGACAATTAGAATATTTTGTATCACACATTCTCTAAGTGTATTATTACTCATCTTGCTAAAACCCTAGCATTTATTATAATCAATCGCCTTCATCAATATATAAAAAGCATTTATGAGTTTATTCTTGCATTAAATGTTTACTGATTATTTGTTTCTGCCATTCAATCTCTGACTTGATCATTATATTTGATCCTTGTGAGTATTTTAATCTCACAACCTAGTCAATTGGTATCAAAGCTTTGGCTCTTATTTTTTTTTCAATTCTACCCAAGATCCAAATAGAAATTTATGGATCTAGTGATCGAGTTGCTAATAGAGTGTTCTATCACCTCTATTTAGTAAAAAAGAAGATAATACTCATCAACAGTTACCGTTCAAGCTCTTTCTTTCAAGAACACAACAACAGTCCTCATTGTCGAAGCTGGGAACAGTTGATATAGCAAAAACTAACAACAAGAAACTCATAAATGTAACAGATCTGATTCTGTAACCTGTTTTGGACGATTTGGACTAGTTGGACTAGTTAAAACTACCTGTTAGAATGGACTCTCATAGTTTTTTAGAACTTGGCCATACACCTAAACCTCCTATGCTTAAACACAAATCTGAGTTTAAGCAGTGGAAAATCAGATTCCGAAAATACATTACAAGTGTAGATCTTGACTTTTGGATCTCAATATGCAAGGGGCCACCCATCCCTGTTACTCTGTCTGCAGATCAAGCTGCCATCAACAAGACAACAAAAATACCCATTGAAGATCTAACTCTTGATGATGAAGATGACAAGATAATCAAGATTGATCTCAAAGCTTACTATATCCTGACTCAAGCACTCAAGATGGATGTGCTAAAAAGATTAGAGAAGTATGGTACTGCTAAAGCAGTATGGGATACACTGCTAGTTATGTGTGAGGGAAGCAATGAAGTTGTAGAGATTAACAAAGATAAACTTGTTAATCAGTATGAAACATTTCATCACTGCAAAGAGGTGTCCATATCTAAAAAACTGCACAGATTTGTACAATTGGTAAATTACTTGGAAATTATGGGAGTCACTTACAAAGTTAAAGAGTTAACAAGAAAATGCTTCATAGCCTTCCAAAAACCTGAAAACAAAATATGACCATGTTAAAGAACACTCTTGATCTTGAGAGTACCACTCTGGACATAATGATAGCAAAGATAGAAACACTAGAGCTAGATGTAAGAAGCAGAAACTTGGGAGGACCCAAAGTTATTTAGGCATACAAATTTCCATCAGAATCTCACTCTGTGGAAAATGCCTTCATCATTGAGGTGGATGGTTTCATCTCTTCTAGAGATCAACTAAAAACCACTAGGTTCATTGCAACTCCACCATTTAATCATCCATCAACATCATCCCAAGCAACAAGATTCATTGCCACCCCTACAAACATTGCTCATAACACAAGATCTGAAGAACAAAAGGCAACTTACAATGCCTTTGTTGCAAGCTTTGAAGAACAAACATTGGAGGAAGACTCACCTCAGCTCATCTGATCTAGAAAGACTTAGAAGAAATGGATCCAGATGATGTAGGAGAAATGGATTTGCAATGGCAAATGGCCATGATTGCTATAAGAGCAAATAAGTTTTTCAAAAAAGGTAGAAAGCTTAGCCTTAATGAAAACACAAAGCTTGGATATGACAAATCCAAAGTGAAGTGCTTCATCTATGGCATGACTGGCCACTTCTCCAGAGAATGCAATGCTCCCAAAAGAAATATCTTTCAAAGAAATTCTCAGAGCCAGTCATCCTCACAGCCTAACTGAAGGTTTCAATCCACCAATCATCAGTAGCAATATCATCATCAACAACAACATCAACCTCAAGTGACAAACCAAGCTTACGGAAGCAGTTAGTCATCTGCAAATGCTCTCGTGATTAAGTAAGATGGAGTATGTGACTGGAGCCTGTATGCAGAGGAAGTCAAGCCTCAATTTCAAAATCATGCACTCATGGCTCACATCAAAGATGGTCCATCTCCCATGCATTTTGTGGTAAAATCTAACCTGCATAGTGAAATATGCATTACTAAACTGCAAGGTTATAGAGAGCATAACCATAAACTTGCAGACAAAATAAAAGAGGAAAAGGTTTTATGAGAGATGTTCAAGAGAGAAATAAAAGGCTTTGAAATCAAAATAAAAGCTCTCATCTCTGACAATGAAAATTTACATGGAGAAAAGTACACTCTTGCATCTAAGAATGAGCAACTGACTAAAAATTGGCTCAATCTAAAGCTGAACATACACTTACTTTAGTGAAACTAGAAAAGTTTTAATTGTCTTCAGTCAAGCTGCAAGAGATGCTTGATTCCCAAAAGGATCCCAGAGACATGTCTGGGATCGGGTATAACTCTTGTCCTCCTCCATATAATCACAACTACACTGTCATGCCTCACTCTGTTACACTCAATAAGAAAATTGAACCTAACACTATTGAAACAAAAATAATAGTAAAACAAATCACTATTCCTCTAAACCAACAAATGTTTACATTGAAACAAATGAGTATAAAATTATATTAGGACACCCAATTAAAATCAAAGAGTGTTCAGACAAGGTAGTGAGTGTCATCAAACCCACAAGTCCAATTAAAGCAATTGTTCCTTTTTTGAAATTCATATCTCAAAACAATTCAATCAAATCAGACAAGGATTCACTACAAAAGAAATAAAAGATCTCACTGATTTCAACATGTAAAACTCCGTCAGACCCTCAATCTTCAAAATTACGACAGGGAGTTGGATTTGACATATGTAACAATGAACACATTGATCAGTTTGAGAAAGAGGAAAAGAAAGAGTTTAAGAAACAAAAATAACCCAGAAAATTTAACAAAAGTAGCATTGTGAAGCAAGCTACAAAAGGGGCTGCTTTTGCTTCCTCCCTTAAGTAAAAGAAAGTGACTCAGCTACGAATGAGAAAATCAGCTGAGTCCCACAAATCAAAATCTGAGTCAAAAAACAAACAAATGTATTGTGATATATGTGATATGTTCAATCACAAAACAGAAGAGTGCTTTTACAATCAATATTGCTCTATTTGGGACATGAACAACCACTCCACCAATAACTATTATTTTAACAAATATTGTTCAGTCTATGATATGAACAATTGCAATACATCTGATTGTTACTTCAATCAGAAGGGAGTGAGAATTGCTTATAACAAACCCATCTCAACATCATCATCTGGTAAACCCCATGTCAGGAGTCATTGGCCCACAAATCAATCTAGGAAATCTAGATCACATAATGATAGGAATAACACAAAAGAAATATGCAAGAGTCAAAGAAACAACCATCGCATTATTAAACAAAAGTTTGACCTTTTAAAACCAAAAATTATTTTTGAAAATCAGAAACAGTTTAAATTTCTTCAAAAGAATAGAGATTAAAGATTACACTACTCCTCTAACTCTATAGTTGATATTGACGAGATGACTCCAGCAAAATATCACAAGCAATCTCCAAGGTCACCTCTAAATAGATCACACTTTAGAGGAAAATATCAAGAGGTCACCATAATGCATAGGAACGGGAAACCCAAGACCATCATTGATTGGGTTCCATGTTCTAATTAGTTCTATTGTGCTTGCAGGGTCATCCATATAGGTCCAACAGCCTATGGTACGTGCATAGTGGATCTTCATGACACATGACTGGAGATTGTTCCCTCCTGTATGACTTCAAGCAAATACAAGGAACTATTGTGGCATTTGGAGGAGATTCACAAGGTGGAAGAATTACTGGTGAAGGATCTATGACAAATGGGATGCTGAGCTTTGATAGAGTGAACTACTGTGAACAACTGAACTTCAATCTTCTAAGCGTGTCTCAGATCTGCGACGATAAATATTCAACTCACTTTACCGACTCTCATTGCTACATTCTGAAACCAAGATTTCAGATCTTTGAAGAATGGGTTGCCCTAAAGTCTCCGAGGAAGAATAACACCTATGTCTTAAACCTGAATTCTACAACACCTATAGAAGAAACATGTCTTTTGTCAAAAGTATCATTTGATGAGTCCCAGGTTTGGTATAGACGTTTGGGGCACACAAACTTCAAAAACATGAACAGATTGGTCAAAGGAAATCGTGTCATTTGTAACAACTGGTTATTTTAAAACAGAGACAAGAAATGAAGAATAAAAAAAAAAGAAAAGCAATAAAACCCAAGTAGAGGGACTAAAAGTGTCCAAAACGTTACTTTCTTTGAAAAGTTGGTGTAAAGGTGGGCATGGCCTCCCACCCTCCTTTCACCTCACTTTTTCCAATCGGTTTTAGAGAGAGAGAGAGAAGAGAAAGAGCAGAGAAATTCGGGTTTTGGAAGAAGAAGAAAAGAAGATGTAAGAATTCGTGGTCTTAAGTGTTCATGTTGGGTTTTTCTCTCGCTTACATGCTTATGTGCTTGTGTATGTGTCCGTGTGTGTGTTTTGGTGTGTTTTTAGGTTTGTGAACTCATTTGCAAGCGGGTTAAAAGGAAGAAACACCCAAAGTTGCACCAGGTGAGTTTCTTGACCTTGGTTTTACTAGTTTTAAACTCTTTGGGGCTGAAAATGTATTAAAACGGTTTTTTACAATGTTTATGTATGTTTACCCGTATCTATTATGCATGTTTGATGATGGTTCTTAGATTCTTATTGGTTGTTCATGCTTAGAATAGCTTTGGTAAGCTTAGAACAGATAGGTTTGATGTTTGGATTTGAAATTATCCTAGAAACAGGTTGAACAGAAGGTTCATGCGCCTAAATAAGGTCCATGCGCTTGGGATTTGCCTTAGAAATGATAAGTGTATCCCATGCGCCTGAACAGTGCCCTCATGCGCCTAGAAAATTTGACAGGCGCCTAGGTGTAGGGCCATGCGCCCCAATAGTACCCATGTGTCTGAATATTTCCATTCACCTATGTTTCCATATGCCCGAATAAACCCATGCGTCTAAGTGTCCATGCGTCCGAATGGGTCATATGCCCGAATAGTGTCCATGCGCCAGAATGGTTTATGCGCCTAAGTGTTAAATCAGCTAAGTGTTGGCCTGATGCGCCTGCATAGTGATGAAGCGCCCAAACAGGGCCCATGCGCCCAAATAGTTTCCTAGCGCCTAACACTTAGAATTTATTACAAAATTCTTGGGAGTTTGTGCTCTTAGGGTTTTGACCGAGGTTTGACTAGGGCTTATTAATGATAGGTTTCATGCATGATTATGATTGTTTTATGATTGTTCCTTATTATTATTGCTATTATTTTTATTAATCATAGTGTGTGACTTTACGTGGTATGTTTATTAGCGTAACGTAATGTATATTGTAATAATAAAAGGAAAGAGCAATAAAGAAGAGAAGAGGTACATTAATAAAATGTTAACAAGTCTTGCAAGCTTACAGGAGGTACACGACCATGTTGTCGTTAGCTCAACCGTGTTGCGGGTTAGCTACCCTATTATGCATATTGGGCCAGTCAATTGAGATTGGAAGGAGCTTTGTAGCATGCCCTAGGTCATTGGGTCGGCCTTCTATATAATAAACAGAACCCTTTTGAGGGATATAGATGGCCCATCACCAGTTTTCTCCATGCATACAGTTTAGGGTATTGCTCATTGGTCCATACAAATAGTGAAATATAAAGATAAAAGAATACAGAGTAAACAAGGCATACAGTAAAGAGAACGAGCAGTATCTGTTCATTTAGTTAATGCATGCTCGCATACAAAGTAAAAAGTTGTATTTCACAAGAAAGAGTTTTTTCATATACAATATACAGAAAGTATTTTATTACTTTTAAAACTAGAACTCACTCAGCAACAATGACTTTTATACATTTTCAGTTGGCAGGTAATTATTGTTGAGGATGGCACGAGGGTGAAGCTACTAGGCAGGGAAAGACTGACATCCATTCATACTTGTTATTGCTGTTGTTTTGTTATACAATTAAACAATTCTTTTGTAATAGGTTAAACAATAGTGTATTGCTCAACAACAATGTTTTAATGAAATGAATGGTTTTTGGTAAAATAATTCCGCTGCTTATGCTTGTAAATTTATAATATTTAACGGGTTTAACGCTATGAATTGCCAACTGTGAGGTCTCCGGGAATGGGGCCTTACAATGTCATTGGTCTTCCTCAAAAAGAATTTCATATTGTTGATCACTATTCAGCGTGCGTCAAAGGAAAACAACATAATTCTTCTCACAAATCCAAGCTAGTGAACACAAACAATACTACATTGAAGCTACTTCACATGGATCTATTTGGACTAAGTCATGTTATGAGCATTGGAAAGAAATAGTATTGTTTGGTGATCATTGATGACTTTTCATTATTTACATGGGTTTTCTTCTTACTTCATAAAAATGAGCCATCCCAAATAATACAAAACTTTATCACAAAAATTGAAAACCAACTTAATCATAAGGTCAAAACAATAAGAAGTGATAATGGTACTGAGTTTAAAAATGAAGACATGAGTTCATTTTGTGCATCCAAAGACATTACTCATCAATTCAGTGCAGCTAAAACTCCTCAATAAAATGGCCTAGCTGAAAAGAGAAATAGAACACTAATTGAAGCTGCAAGAACAATGCTAGCCGATGCTAAACTGCTATTACCTTTTGGGCAGAGGCAGTTAACATATCGTGCTTTGTGCAAAATCGAACTATGATTGTAAAAGAAAGTAACATGACTCCATATGAACTGTTGTTTCACAGAAAACCATTTATTGGATTTCTTAAATCATTTGGTAGTCATGTCTCAATTTTAAATACCCGAGACTATTTTGGAAAGTTTTCATCTAAGTCTGATGAAGGATTCTTTAAAGGTTATTCTTCTGTTTCAAAGGCTTACATAGTGTTTAATCCTAGATTAAACATTATTGATGAATCAACAAATGTTCAATTCAAGGAACATTCGTTTCCCAAATATAAAAATGGTCCCGACTTGTTGTTTGATATTGACTCATTTATAAAATCATTTGATCAGTTTCACTTGTCTGATGTAGGAAATCTACATTCAGGTGAAACTTCTTCAACGGTAGAAAGAAGAGATGACTTTGCATTGATTCCACCTACATCAACTGAATACATGAATGAAGATATTCCTCTACAAGCTGATCCCATCAGACAAACATCACTAAACCAAAGTGTTTCAACTGAAGGAGGACGAAGCCTCTTACCATCGCATTTAGAAGATCTGTCAACAGAGATCAGAAATAAAAAACAAGCTACTCCTCCAGCTGAAAAACATAGAACATCAAATGATACAAGCAATCAATGTGCTACTGAAGCTAAAACAGTCAGTGAAACGAAGTCTGATTATGTTCACAATTCCCCAACAGTACAAGATGAATGTGCCTCTTACCATAATGAACTAAATGTCTCCAATCTTGATGTAACCATTGTTGGTGACTTAATTCCAACCACCAAAATAGACAAGAAGCATCCAGTGGAAAGCATTATTGATGAACTTAATAAAAAGGTTACAAGAAGCAAGTCTGGTATTGCAAACATCTTTCCGTTCTCATGTTTCTTTGTCAAACAATACCCAAGAACATCAAAGAGGCTCTTTAAGACAATAGTTGGATTAAAGCAATGTAGGAAGAATAGCTACAATTTAAGAAGCAAGAAGTATGGCAACTGGTAGACCTTCCTGAAGGACAATACCCTATCAGCACCAGATGGCTGTACAGAAACAAAATTGATGATAGAGGAATCATCATCAGAAACAAAGCAAGACTGGTGGCACAGGGTTACGCTCAAGAAGAAGGAAATGATTATGATGATGTGTTTGCACTTGTTTTCCAGATTAAAAGCAATAAGAATCTTTCTTGCATATTCTGCATTCATGAAGTTTACTGTTTATCAAATGGATGTGAAGTGTGCATTCTTATATGGAAAGATTGCTGAAGAAGTCTTTGTGAGTCAACCACCTGGCTTTGAAGATCCAAATTTCTCTCACAGGGTTTACAAGCTTGACAAAACACTGTATGGTCTTCATCAAGCACCATGAAGGTTGTATGAGACTATCATCTTTTCTTCTTGAAAATGGACATGAAAGAGGAAAGATTGATTACACTCTCTTCAGAAAGAGAAAAGGAAAAGACATGTTGTTAGTCTAGATTTATGTGGATGATATCATCTTTGGCTCAAAAAACAAGAAACTTTTTAAAGAGTTTGAAGACCATATGCATTCAAAATTCCAAATTAGTGCAATGGGAGAACTCAGTTTCTTTCTAGGGGTGCAAAGCCAAAAAATGACAGATGGAATCTTCATCAATCACTCAAATATATTGAAAAAATGTTGAAGAAATTCCACTTTGCTGATTGTTAGTCTATCAGAACGCCTATGGATACTAAAGTGAAGATCGGACCTGATCCAATAGGCAAATCAGTGGATCTGACTCACTATCGATTTATGATCGGTTCACTTATGTATCTAACAGCTAGTAGGCCTGACATTATGTTTGGTCTTTGTATGTGTATCAGATATCAAGCTAATCCTATGGAATCTCATATGAATGTTGTCAAGAGGATAGTTAGATATCTTAAGGGAAAACCTGCTCTTGTGTTATGGTATCCAAAAGAAGGAGACTTCAATCTCTATGCCTTCACTGAAAGTGTTTACGAAGGATGCAACTTCAATAGTAAATCCACCTCTGGCGGTTGCCAATTTCTTGATCCCAGTTGGTCTTCTGGCAGTGCAAGAAGCAAAAAAACGTATCTGTCTCAAGAGCAGAAGCTGAGTATTTTGCAACATCAGCTTATTGCTCTCAAGTACTCTAGAATCAAAACTAGATGCTTGATTTTGGCTTTAACTTCTTGCACACATCAATTCACATTGACAACATAGCAGTTGTTTTCATTACAAATAATCCAGTTCAGTACTCAAAAACAAAACACATTGAAATTAGATATCACTTTTTGAGAGATTGTGCGGAAAAGGGGTTAATCAAATTGATTCTGGTAGCCACTGAAAATCAATTGCCTGATTTATTCACTAAGGCATTTAAACCTAGTAGGTTTGAATTCCTAATTCAATCAATTGGAATGATTAATGTTGAGTAAAACCAATCAAAATATCAAACAACAAGTCAAAAACATTAGAAAATCACAAAAAGAAGTCAATTTTGAGGAAGAAAAGAATATAATAGGAAATGATATAATTACAGCCGTTATATCATTCATTGTGCTTAATTTCAAAAATTGAAAGACTATCATGACTTACCAGATATGTTGGTAGGCTCAACCTGGAAGAGAAGATATATGCAGTGATGAATTAAAATCGTTTTCAATGGTGAAACACTTATCTCAAAGTACTGGTATGTATTGTCTTATCTGAGTTCATGTGTGTGTAGTAACCTAAACATACCAGGTGATGATACTTTATGAATCTCTTTCACATACATCAAGTTTCATCTTTGTTTTGCTGAGCAAAGACCTGATGAAATAAGCACATAGTGCAGATGTACTAATCCAAAAGATTCCCAATGAGGAACACTTCCAAATTAGGTGAATCTATAAAAGCAATACATTCCAAGTCAATGAACAAAAGAATCCAATCATGGATCACCTTCCAAAGTGAAGTGAACATAATCCCAATATGGATCATCATGAAAAGGATCAAAGTAAAAGAATCCCAATAAGGATTAGTGAAAATAAGGTCACATAACTTAAGTAACCTGGTAAGGAAAGTTATGAAAAAGTTCTACCATGCATTGTTTAAGGATGGTTGATTATTGCATGCTTTTGTGTGTGAGGTACATCTTGAATAATTAAATTAACCAAAAACATGATAAATATCACTTGCATCAAAATATCAACCTTTCATGAGTTTAAGAGGACAAACATACCTTCAATCATCAAGTTCATAAACATGTCCATTTTATCATAAAGGATGCACATGTGTAATGGAAGATTGATATGATCCCAACAAAAGATATACTTCTCTTCATTATTAATAATCAAAATTATATTCAAAAAGTTTTTAACTCTTTAAAGTTTCTATCCAGATATGGATATAAATTTTAGGGGGAGTAATTTAAAATTTTTGATTAAGTCTATATAGATTTTTACTATCTTAAACTACTTTCTTAAAAATTAAAAACAAAAGAAAAAGAAAATGCATTTGTCGATGCAGAAGTTATAACATAGTATCTCAGCCTATATAGATTCTTGGAAGCATGAAAAGTCCAAGATCAGTCAAACAATGGAAAACTTGTATAACTTCCGACATAGATGTCAATCCAAACAAGAATTCACAACCTCAATAGTCAATAAATTCATAAGAAAAATCAATCAATGACATCTCTTCATAACAAGAATAACCAAAACAGAAACATTAACCTTTGATTAAGTTAAAAAGTTAATGCAGGTAAGTGCATTGGTTAATACGTGTGAAGGTAACCCATGCATATAACCAATGCGGGTAACTGTTCATTTCTAAGTGCAACTAATGCTGACAAAGATTGTACTCTACCGCATTGGTGTGTAACAAGTATACATGAAAATTTTGAAGTGTTAAAACCTGTGCGGAACAAAAGTGTTCTACCGCACTTGTCAATGAAGAAATTTTTTTTACAAGTGTTCAACTGCATTTGTCAATGTAGATGAAGTTTACACTTCTGCATTTTTTTTACTTATCCGCATATGTTGATTTCCTCATCATCCGCATTTGTGGATGTGTGTCTTCAAATTTCATGTACTTTCAAACATAATAAACAAGTGCTTAATCTCTTCTGTCATAATGAATGATGATCAAGTAAATGTGGAAATTTTATTCTATCGCATTTGCTATAGTGTGCAGATGGTGAACGAGTTCGATCAGTCGCTTTTGCTACACTGAGCAAATGCTGAACAAGTTTGATCAACCGCATTTGTTACGATGCACAAATGCTGATGAACTTAGTTCTTCCGCATTTGCCACAGTACACAAATGTGGATAGAAGAAAACTAAAGTATTCAAACTTCCGCATTTGCTACAGTGTACAAATGCGGATGTCCAAACTCATAAGTTTTACTCTTCCGCATTTACAACAGTAAACAAATACGGAT
This sequence comes from Flaveria bidentis, assembly GCA_018326385.1. Taxonomy (NCBI): domain Eukaryota; kingdom Viridiplantae; phylum Streptophyta; class Magnoliopsida; order Asterales; family Asteraceae; genus Flaveria; species Flaveria bidentis. The sequence goes on from BJCM01084332.1 coordinate 23,051, forward strand.
GTATAAAAACCATCCGAATTTGCTATAGTGTGTATTAAAACTCAAACCGCATTTGTTCATAGACTTGTAATTTTTTTTAAAAGCCATTTTTTAACTATTTAGAGCAAGTTCAAAAGGTCATTTAATACTTTTCAAATTTGAGAGACTCTATAGTGCGACGAGTGAAAACACTATTCATCTTCATCAATCATATTCTTCTTTAACAATCAAAGATCCTAGTTCATTTCACCCAATCTATCCTCATATTAGATACTACACAACTGTATTATCGAACGAAAGGTGCAACTTTTTACATTGTTTTAACCTAATATGTCGGACTTTTGAACTGATAATGAACTTTGAGCCCAAGGTTAACAAAGAACATTCAAAATCAAATTTATTCCAAGAAAAGATGAACACTTTCGACTTCAATGAACATGCAAACTTATTAGAATACGATTCAATCTAAAAATCTCAAAGTTATGTTCATCGCATGAACAGAGCATCATGAAACCCAAAAATGTTTAAATTAAAACATGAAATAAAATCCAATTAACTATCATAAACATCAAAATTTGATCTTCAAACATGTAAAATCAAATAACAATGAGTATTCATGACAATATCTTAATCTGAAATAATTCCTATGGAACAGTACCGTCAAATGTTCATATTTGACCCTCAAAAGTCAAAATGATGAATTTTGCTTAAAGTATTACATATATTATCATTAATCTAACTTAAATGCCACTAATGCAGGGTACATGGCTGATATCACGTGGATCAAGCTCTATAATGTTAATGGTTTTCTAGACCCTGATGTACCCAAGGCTGAGGGGCTTAGAGACATGATAAGATTCATCTCCACAACAAGAGAGGCTTATGCTATCACTGTCAGACCTATCATATGTGAGAAACTCATAAGGTCATTCTAGAAATCTGTTGAAGTGATAAAGGCTAAAGGTGTTAAGACTATATCTAGGAGGATTGATGATGAGCATACACTAACCATCACTGAAGAAACTGTGAGACGGTGTCTGCAGTTTGGTGATGATGCAGATGCACCAATTGAGTTAGAATATGATAATATTACTACTTTCTTTGCTGAGATTGGATATGAAGGGGGTTTTGAAGGAAAACAGATTGTGAAGGGATTGGTAGACTTGCCATGGAGGTTTCTAATCCATAACTATCAACACTACTTATCTAAAAGGAAAACAGGATGGAATGATATCTCTGTTATTACTTCATCATTAATCTGTTCTTTATGCATAAATAGGCCATTCAATATGTCAGCTTATGTCTTTAATGGCCTAGTATCCAACATCCAAGAAGGAAGAAGGTACAAGTTCTTAATGTACCCAAGGTTCATTCAATGTCTCATAAATAAAGCCTTTCCCAATCTAGTGGTTGATGGCCTAGTTCTAGATATTCCTCACTATGATTCTAAGTCATATAAGTACATTAAGAAGAGGGATCCTAGAAATTTTTACAATGGAGCTCACTCTCCTCTTCTACCTTGGATGATTTAACAAATCAATCCTGATGAACAAGGTGAAGAACAACATGCTCTAGTAGATGAGTAACTTAAAGAACAAGCTGCACCTCTACCAATTCCATCTCCATAAAGAACCCCACTGCAAACACCTCACACCTCACAAATTCCATCTACAAAAAGAACCCCAATACCTCACAACTCACAAATACAATCTCCTAAAACACAGCCCATTACTTCTCCACACTTATCTCCTATTCACCATTCACCTATCCAATCAGCCCAACCATCCCTAATTTCTACAGAACCTGTTGAGCTTGGTGACTCTGGCAGCTCTTCAGAAAGATCCAAATCATCTTCTAATTAGGAGGATAACCCCAACCAAATGCATGTCAAGAAAGCTATCTCTGAAGTTGCTTCTTCTGAGAGCTATGTTGAATCTGGCATCAACGAACTAGATGAGAAAGATGAGATGATATTTGAACTTCTACAGAAAGTAGCAAAGATAGAAAGACTTCTAAACAGGATATCAGGTATCATTCAAGACATATTGTTGGAATTGGATGAGAAGGAGGTTGAGCTAAAATCATTGAAAGAAAAATATGATTCAGAGAAGAAAGAAAAATATGATTCAGAGAAGAAAGAAGAGGATAAGGAGATTGAGAAGTTAACAATGGCTCTTAATTAATCAAGAGAATAACCATTGCCATGGAAGAGCAAGAGGAAATAATTGAAGAACAAGCAGAGATTATCACTAATTTGCAAAATCGAATTGAATGTCACAACAAAAGAGTCTCTGAGCTTGAGATGCTGATTAAAATTAAGAGAAAAGCTGAGGCTAAAGCAAGTGAAAGGGATGAGGAAAGATTTAGAGTTGATGAGATACTAACTTCTTCTGAAAGCGATGAAAAAGAAGAAGATGCAAGTAAGTCAAAGAATGAAGAGTGTAGCCTAGAGATGGTAGTATACTCAGAGACAACAGCCTGTATGCACACTGAAGAGGCCGAATTTAATGACATGATCAATGCTCTAGACAGTTTCATATCAGAAGAGTTCATTATTGATTATGAGTTCTGGGATTTTTTAGCTGATCAAAGGACTTTCACTGAACCCATAGTGGTTACCCCTCAATCTCCTGTCCCTCTAGAGAAGGAGTTGAGCTTGCAAATAGTCCCTGCTGAGTCACTATCTGATGAGCAAAAAGAGATAATCACAAAGTTATGTGAAGAGCAAAGAGAAAAAGAAGGAAAAGTTGTTGCTGCCCATGAACAAGTACAATTAGAGGCTGATAAAGTGCCTCAAGGAACTGAAATGCCTTAAACCTCTTCTGGTTCCTTAGTTCAAACCTACACCAAAAAGAGAAACTATTTATCTGAGAAGACAAAAGGCAAAAGGCCCATAGTGGAAGAAGATCCTATAAAGAAAAGCAAACAAGATGATCCAAGAAGCCTGACAGCTATAGCAGAATTCTTAGAAGAACATGAGCAAGAAGAAGCTCAATTGAAAAAGCAAGCTATTTTTTTTATCTTGAAGAAGGTGAAATTGAAGGAGGCTATGTGGCTGATGAGCCAATAGCAGTTGATAGTCCTGTGAAAGAAGAAATATCAGTAGAAGAAATGGCGAAAATGGCTTAGAATGATGATTTGATGGTTAAAGCTATGTTTCTGATTAATCATGGATATGATCCTAATGAAGTTTTTGGCATGACTTATAATGGGATTAAGGTAGAAACAGAAAGATTAAACAAACTGCTAGACCATACTATTGAAACTGAGTATGAGAAGACCATTTCACCTAAGCTGATAAGCCAAAACTATCTTGCATGAAAAAGCAAAGTTCAACTCCTCAACCTTTATATCCCGATCCCTATAAAATGTCTGATAGGGAAATGAAGGATTACTTGTCAAGTCAACGATTCACCAAGAGGAAACTTGGTAACATGAAAACTAATTCCCTAAGGGCTGTTGTCCTTAGGTTGATCACTGAGAAGAAGGAGAGACTTAAAACTCTAGAACATGAAATTACTGGCAAAAAGGCAAGAACCAGAGTGTCTGCTCAAAACATGCAACTCACCCATCAAGATCAAGACTCTTTGGCACCCGTGCTTCATAGATATCCTGAGTTGTTTACTGAGCCTTCTCAACTAAAACATCAAGAATGGCTAACCACTGCAGAGAAAATTAAGGGTGTGTCTAATCCCAAGGGCAAAACAGATCAGAAAATCATTGCCTGGAAGTATGACAGTGATTGGAACATGTTTATGGTCAAGAGGATCTCCGGGCTAATCCAATTCTTTACAGAGTACTCTGGTCTAGTAAATGCTCTTGAGATCCATGACTTAAAAGAGCAGGCCCAATTAGAACTGATCAATCACAAAGCTATGTTCAGAGGCTATGAGTTTGAAGAAATACTTAGAATGTTCAAGAGAACCGACAACTTCAAGTCTTTGCAAGCCATATGCATGAGGAAAGACAGATCATTCAAATACCCTCTAGAGAAGAAACAGACAAAACCAACAGAAGACGTATTATTGCCAGAACTGAGAGTGAAACCTACAGAGTCATTAAAAAGAAAAATGGTGTTTGGCACTCATTCCACAATACCAATCTCCAACGTTTACTATGATGAGAAGACTTATCAGTTGGTGATTGAGAGGAAGTGGGGAGGGAAAGAAGGTGCAAAAATCAGATTGTTTAGTGGTTATGAAGTGAGACTATTAGATCAATCTTACATCTACTATATTAATACCAGGCACTTTAGAGAGATGTCTAACAAACTTGGTAAAGAAGATATGCATTTCTTTCTAAAGTGCATCCAGATACTGAAGATGGCATATGACCAGATCATTGCCAAGAGGGAGAATAGAAAGAAGAATAGGACACCTCTGCAGTTAGGCAACATTGTAAAACTAGAGGTTGATGTAGATGGTGCTTTGTTGATTCATACGGATGGGCTGTCTACGGTATCTATTTGGGAACCATTTTCACTCAAGAAACTGCTATTAGAAGCCATCCTTGCTATGAGTCAATTGAAAATACACGTGCTTAGTAGAGAAAAGATGGTTGATGCTAACGACTTCGTCAATATGATAAAGGCTATACTGGACCCATCACCAGCTAAACCTCTAGTGCCACAACAAGATCCAGCAAAATCCTCACAACCTCAACTACCACCAAGGCATTTAAGAACAACTATTGGCTTAGCGAATTTGTTAATGCGGAAGGCAAAGAAAAAATGTTATAATATGCAGCGAAATCGTACTAAAATTAGACGAAATTTAAGCAAGAATACTAAGAATATTCAATCAAACAGTGACGGCTATAAAGAGTGAGTTTTCTGCAAAAGATAATATATCAATTTACTCGCAGGCTTCGGCTATTACAAATTAGGTCAAACATTCCTTTTATAGAGGAATGTGACGTCAGCAGATGTCACCTAATAGTGACATCTAACTGATTATTCAAACAGCTGAAACTAACATAAAA
>BJCM01084335.1:0-15902 GCA_018326385.1 Flaveria bidentis
AACCTTCAACTAATCGAACTTCGCATCCGAGGCAACCCCAACAGAAATTGTTTGAGGGCTTGTGATCACGTTGACCAATAGAAGCTCCCTGAGCAAGCAATTTGATTAAGACCAACAAAATCAGCTTGAATCGATTATCCACCGTCACGACTCGTTCAACCTGTACACCATCGATTCAATCTCAATTCAGGTAATTAGATATACGATCATACTCGTTTACTCATGTTTACAAAAAGCCATATGGTTAATTGGGTTATTGATTTAGTTTTCATGATCAACTTGAAACAAATTAAATCTAGGGTTCATGTTTGAATTGGAGATTTTTTAGATTGATTCTTAAATTATAAAACAAGTCTCATAATAGACTCTTGGTTTACAGCCCACCGGTTTTGACCTCACCCCCTTATGCAATCGACCCGGGCTCGACCCTGGTCCACCCCAATTATTCTTTTTAAGCTACCTTTCCAAATCAGTTTGTTCTATAAATTTTTAATAAATTATTAAACTAATATAAAAATTATTTTGTTAGTTTAATCTATTCCATAAATTATTAATTAATTTTTTTTTTGAAATTTTTTTTAGGGTAATAAATTATATATTGTTACCTTCTAACAAAAATAAATTGTTATAAAAACACATTTAATTTCTTTGAACATTCTAAATTCCTATTAGCTATTTTAAATCAAACTAAAATTAATTCAAATTATTTAAAACTAATCTTTTACAAAACCTTCAAATACCTAATTATTCAACGAATTATTTTGATCAAGATATAAATAAATAATCATAAAAAAATATTTATTTATTTATCATATTTGATCTCAAATTTTACTTAAAGCATTTTATAATTCTATTTAACTAATTACTTATTTTTATCATTATAACATTTTATTCTAGTTTTATTTAACCAGTATATCAAATAAGTTACAATATTGTTATTTAATCAAACCCCAATTGAAACCCTAATTTATATATATTTTTTAATCATTATTTATTTTAATTTAAGAACATCATTGTTTTAGGTTAATTCCATGAGGAAACCGTTGGTGTCTAATCTTTTATATTGTTCAAATCAACTTGTTACCAAGTGAGTATTCTTTGCAACGTTTTATTATTTGGGGAAATCATATGATTTATATTCAATCATTGATATTCATTGTTATTCTATTTCATTCTAAATTCAATTCAAGACATGTTATCTTATTACTCGCAATTATGTGTTCATAATTAGATAAACTTGATAATACAATCATTAATTAATGCAACCACGGTAACAATGATAGATCTATTGGTTTGACAAACCCACCCCATTTGTTTAGACGGGTGGTGATTGAAACCGGAATCATTCATTCTATAAGGCTTCGTCTGAGGACCGAGTCAATTCAGTCATTATGGTTGATTGTGTTGGTTTTTCTGTTATGATACACTATTGCATTTTAGTTTGACATGGTCATGTGAATTGAATGGTTTTTTCAAGATATTTAGTCAATCTATATATGTGTATATAAACCTATGATTACTCACCGGCTAATTTGTTAGCTGACTCGTTAATTTTTCACATGAATTCAGGAAATGCTAATTAGAGGATTTTCTCTCTGCTCATATAGGATTGGACCTAGTCAAAAATAAAGAAGAAAATATTAAATTTCATGGTTTTACTTTAATTGCGTTGTAATGTGTGTTTGACTAGCATTTTTCCATAATTAAATGACTTTAAATATTAATTCAACGTATTTATTACCATGTGCTATGAACAGTCGATTCACTTTTGTCCGCCCCGATGATTCCGCCATCGGTTGGGGTGTGACATATTGGTATCAGAGCCATGGTTATAGGGAATTAGGTTATTAGAAATGGAATGACCTAAACTATAACTAAGTACCTTTACACATGATTCGTCTCATGTATTTCATATGTTTAGATAGGATTTTGTGTGTTTAGTATGTTTAATATGAATATGTGATTATGACATTTCCTTACACCTTAATTCTTTTTAGTGAACATACCAATTCTCAAATCATATTCTAAAGCATGGTGTGCTTAAATCAAATTGTTCTCAAATTTTTGAATTTTGATTTGTTATTCTTGGTTTATTTTTTTTTAAAAAAAATCTCGTCAAAGTCTATGTCACATGACTGAAAACACGCAATGCTGGAAGAGTGGGATACCTGTATCTTAAGGTGTTCTGTCTAGGCAAGGTATTCATATAAATCCAATTCAACCGATGGATCCGTTTACCTTACTTGGGAACCCTCGAGATGAGTATCCGCTTATAGGTACACATGTCTTCATTAAGGTTGTGGTTGACCTAAATACTTTGATAAGTCAACGTATTCGTTTTGGTTTTCAAACCGAACGTTTACACTCATAATACCTCATTGTTATTTTAAACTATCTCATCAACGATTTTATCATTTCAAAATTTTAAAAACCCATTAACCGATTCTCATAAAGGTTTTCCATACTCTTACAGCACGTCTTCTCGTCAAAACCAATCCCGATCTAGAAACTCTGGCCGTAAGATTGTTGCTATTGTAGCACGTGAAGTTGTTGCGGTCATCCCAACTTTGCTTACCCATTTGAACCAAGGCAACAATGTTGTTCAAAACCCAGCTGCACCAAACCCTCCCCAAACTTGTACTTACAAGCACTTCAATTCTTGCAATCCCACTAAGTTTAGCGGGACCAACGGAGCCACTGGAATCTTACAGTGGTTTGAGAGTATCGAGAACACTTTCCTTAATAGTGAATGTCCCGATAACCTTAAGGTTTGATATGCTACAAGTGTTCTTCAAAAGAGAGCACTCACTTGGTGGAACAGGGAGAAACGAACCTGTGGAACTGATGTTGCTTTAGCATTGACATGGGATGAAGTCAAGGAGCTCATGACTCGGGAATTTTTCCCGAGAAATGAAATCAAGAAATTAGAAGCTGAGTTCTGGGATTTGACTCAAGAAGGTGGGGAGATTCTAGCCTACACCAACCGATTTCATGAGCTTAGTCTGCTTGTTCCTCACCTGGTTACTCCTCTATCCCGGGCTATCGAGAAGTACATCGGTGGTCTACCTATGCAAATTCAAGACACGATGTGGGGTAGAAATCCTACAACTCTGGAAGATACCATTCGTTTAGCTACTCAGTTAACTGACAATCATGTCAAGGCTGGTACTTTGTTCAGGAAAGGTGCTAAAAAGGTGCCCGAGAAACCTTCAGTTGAACCACCTAAGGAGGACAAACCTGAATCTTTTCAAAACAAGAAGAGAAAGGCTAAGTCCCAAAACTTTGTTGTGGTTACCCCTACTGTTCCGGTTAACCAAGGCGCACCAAACTATCAACCAGCCTCCAACAATCAAGTTCCGACGAAGAAACCCTACACCAGAAGTTTTCCACAGTGCAACATCTGCAGGTACCATCACCTAGCCAATGCACAATGTCGTCGCTGCACCAACTGTGGTCGTTTCGGCCATACCTTCAACGTGTGCAAGAGTGCAGCTAGAATTTCGACTACCGCACCTGCTCCTCAACATCCTCCTGCGATTACACAGGGCCGTGCATGTTATCAATGTGGGGATCCGAATCATTTCCGCAATCGATGTCCTCAACTTGTCAACACGGTGCCTACGGCTCAAGGATGCGCTTTTAACATCAATGCTCATCAAGCTCAAACCAATAACGATGTGGTGAATGGTATGTTTTTAATCAATAATCATTATGCTTCAGTCTTATTTGATACCGGCGCCGACAAAAGTTTTGTGTCCTTAGAATTTGAGCCTTTACTTGCTAGTGCACGAACTAAGTTAAGAAAACCGTTTACAGTAGAAATAGCCGATGGAATACCCATCATCATTGATTCTATTATTTCAAATTGTACCCTTAGCCTTAGCGTGCACGATTTTTCTATTGACCTTGCACCAATGCAACTTGGAAATTTCGATGTCATTATAGGCATGGATTGGTTATCTAAGAACCATGCAGAAGTTGTTTGCTTTGAGAAAATCATCTGAATCCCTCTTACGTCCTGAAAGGTATTAAACATCTATGGTGAAAAACCATCCAAAGGCCTTTGACTCATGTCATGTACCAAAGCTCAAAAGTACCTTCGCAAGCACTATGTGGCTTTCTTAGCGCATGTTGTGAAAACGAATGAGAATTCCAAAAACATTGAGCATATTCCAATCATTCGTGATTTTCTGGAAGTGTTTCCCGATGACTTACCTGGTCTTCCTCCTGTTCGTCAAGTTGAGTTTCGTATCGATCTTGTGCCTGGCGCAACACCTGTAGCAAAATCTCCCTATCGACTTGCACCATCTGAGATGCAAGAACTTGCTAGCCAGCTTCAAAAACTTCTCGATAAAGGTTTTATTCGACTTGGGGAGCCCCCGTATTGTTTGTGAAGAAGAAAGATGGCTCATTCCGCATGTGTATCGATTATCGGGAGCTCAACAAGCTTACTGTCAAAAACCGGTATCCTTTACAAAGAATCGACGACTTGTTTTACCAGCTTCAAGGAGCTTCTTATTTCTCCAAGATCGATCTTCGTTCAAGTTATCATCAGCTTCGAGTACAAGATGATGACATTCCTAAAACAACTTTTCGTACAAGATATGGTCATTATGAGTTCCTGGTGATACCATTTGGTTTGACCAACGCACCAGCTGTGTTCATGGATCTAATGAACCGCGTGTGTAAGCCATATTTGGACAAGTTCATGATTGTTTTCATCGACGACATTCTGATTTATTCAAGGTCAAAATCCGAGCATGAACATCATCTTCGTTTGATTCTTGAACTGTTGAAAAAGGATAAATTATATGCCAAATTCTCTAAGTGTGAATTTTGGTTTAATGAGGTACAATTCCTTGGTCACATGGTAAATGATAAAGGAATTCATGTGGATCCTGCAAAGATTGAGGCAGTAAAGAATTGGGCTGAACCTAAAACTCCCACTGAGATTCGTTCATTTCTTGGCCTAGCCGACTACTATCGGCGTTTCATTCCTAATTTTTCAAAGATCGTGCTGCCTCTTACTGCCTTGACTCACAAGGATAAGCCTTTCGTGTCGGGACTGGATCAAGAGAAAGCATTTCAAACACTTAAGCAAAAGCTATGCAATGCTCCAATCTTGACCCTCCCTGATGGGAATGATGATTTTGTCGTCTACTGTGATGCTTCCAAGCAAGGTCTTGGTTATGTCCTCATGCAACGTGGAAAAGTCATAGCCTATGCCTCAAGACAACTCAAAATTCTTGAGAAAAATTACACAACCCATGATCTCGAACTAGGAGCTGTGGTTTTCGCACTCAAAATCTGGAGGCACTATCTTTACGGCACCAAGTGTGTTGTATTCACTGATCACAAGAGTCTTCAGCACATCTTTAATCAGAAAGAATTAAACATGAGGCAATGATGATGGGTTGAGTTGCTTAATGACTACGACTGTGAAATTCGCTGCCACCCTAGAAAAGCGAATGTTGTAGCCGATGCATTGAGCCGAAAGGATTATGTTATACTCCAAAGTGTTACTATTCCATCTGAACTTTTAACCCGTATTTTTGAAGCTCAACATGAGTCATCACTGAGGGTAACATGTATGATGAAATGTCATGCGGCGCTGAACTTCAATTGGAAACAAAACCTAATGGTTTATTTTATTTTCTAGACCGTCTTTGGATTCCCAAGCGCAATGACCTTCGAATCCTCATCATGAGCGAGGCTCACAAAACTCGCCATTCTATCCATCCCGGTGCGGATAAAATGTTTATGAATCTCCGTAATCAGTATTGGTGGCCCGACATGAAAAAGGATATAGCTTTGTATGTGTCTAAATGCCTCACATGTTCAAACGTTAAAGCTGAGCATCAACATCCTTCAGGATTACTTGTTCAACCCGCTATTCCTGTGTGGAAGTGGGAAGACATATCCATGGACTTCATCACTAAATTGCCTCGTACCTCTAGCGGTCATGATAGCATTTGGGTCATCGTTGATCGATTGACTAAATCAGCAGACTTCATACCTATTCGTGAAGATTATTGAGTTGAGAAATTGGCTCGAATCTATATCAATGAAATAGTCAGGCGTCATGGTGTGCCATTAAATATCATCTCCGATCGGTATGGCCGATTTATCTCCCATTTCTGGCAAAGTCTTCAATCGTCTTTGGGAACTCGACTCAATCTCAGCACAGCCTATCACCCCCAAACCGATGGTCAAACTGAAAGAATGATATAGACGCTTAAGGATATGCTTCGAGCATGTGTCATTGACTTTAGTGGCTCTTGGGATTCCCACCTACCGTTAACCGAATTTTCTTACAACAACAGTTACCATACAAGTATGCAAATGGCACCATTTGAAGCTTTGTACGGCCACAAGTGTCGATCTCCTACATGTTGGTCTGAGACAGGAGATGCACAAATCACCGGTCCTGAACTGATTCAGGAATCAACCAATAAGATTCATAAGATTCACGATAACTTGCTTGCTGCTAGAAATCGTCAAAAGTATTATGCCTATAAGGGACGAAAACCCATGGTATACAATTTCGGAGATCACGTACTCCTAAAGGTATCACCTTGGAAAAGGGTGATCCGTTTTGGGAAGAAAGGGAAGCTAGCACCTCGTTATGTGGGTCCATTTAAAGTGCTTGAGCATATTGGGAAAGTAGCTTACAAGCTTGAATGGCCTCAAGAACTCAGCAATATTCACCCAACGTTTCATGTTTCTAACCTCAAGAAATGCCTTGCTGAAGAGAACCTCCACATTCCACTTGATGAAGTTCAAATTGATGAGTCCATGCACTTCATCAAAAGACCTGTGGAGATCATGGACCGTGAAGTCAAACAACTCAAGCGTAGTCGTATACCGATCGTCAAAGTTCGTTCGGAGTCTAAACGTGGCCCAGAGTTCACCTCGGAGCGTGAAGACCAAATGAAATCCAAGTACCCTCACCTTTTTAACTCAGCCTCCTCGTGATCAAATTTCGGTACGAAATTTCTTAAAGTATGGGAGACTGTAACATCAGACCCATTTTCAATCTACAAACCCGAGTCTATTTTTTTGGAGTATTTATTTTAATGAATTAAATGTAACTTGGTGTAGTTTATTCAATAAATGGCTTTATTTAAATGTTCATTTATTTAAATCATTTGAACAAATTATACTAAGGTTGAAAACATTTGTTTCTAAGTTGAAAGTTGTTTTGTCATGTATGATAAATGACTAGATTTAAAAGGCTCATTAAAAAATTATAAAAGTTTTATAAATATTTTGTGAAATAAATGGATTATTAAAAAAAGAGTTTAGGGCAGAAAATGTTAATTATAAAACTTAAATTACAAGTTTCCACATAAAATAACAAGTATTTTAAACTACAGGGGCTAACCTATAAACTTAAAAAAAACAACCCAACCCCCCTGTTTCCCCTCGCCGTCGTTCGCTCCGGCCAACTTTCGGGTCGACCTCCGGCGACCACCTCTCTCCCAAACCACGTGTAAGTTATACAATTAAACCGCCACTTAACTCTTGCGCATCCGTTTCGAACTTGGTATCGGTTTTCAATCCGAAATTAGAGTAACAATATCAAGTTTCATCTCAAAACCGAAAGATAATCAATCTCAAATCCGTTCAAACTGAAATCCGGTAAACTGATTTATGAAATCAACTTAAAACGTACTAAACATCATCGTGGTTATAATTATCCAATCAATTTGAACTAATAACGTAAAAACTAAATCAAATTCGATTGATTATAACCTACCCAAACTCAAAACGCGTTCAACGTGTAACTGATGATTGAACCTTCATAACAGAGAGAAACGGTTCTAATCGACCTTTTCAAAGTTCTGTACACTCAATTTCGGCTATACATCACATTTCTATCGACTTCGATCTCCATCTTCACTCGCAACCTTCAACTAATCGAACTTCGCATCCGAGGCAACCCCAACAGAAATTGTTTGAGGGCTTGTGATCACATTGACCAATAGAAGCTCCCTAAGCAAGCTATTCGATTAAGACCAACAAAATCAGCTATTCGATTAAGACCACTTCTCATACGAGGCAAACCCAATTATTCTTTTTAAGCTACCTTTCCAATTCAGTTTGTTCTATAAATTTTTAATAAATTATTAAACTAATATAAAATTTATTTTGTTAGTTTAGTCTATTACATAAATTATTATTTTTTTTTTTGAAAATTCTAAAGGTTATAAATTATATATTGTTACCTTCTAACAAAAATAAATTGTTATAAAAACACCTTTAATTTCTTTGAACATTCTAAATTCCTATAAGCTATTTTAAATCAAACATAAATTAATTCAAATTATTTAAAACTAATCTTTTACAAAACCTTGAAATACCTAATTATTCAACTAATTATTTTGATCAAGCTATTAATAAATAATCATAAAGAAATTATTTATTTATTTGATCTCAAATGTTACTTAAAGCATTTTATAACTCTATTTAACTAATTACTTATTTTTATCATTAAAACATTTTATTCTAGTTTTATTCAACCAGTATATCAAATAAGTTACAATATTTTTATTTAACCAAACCCCAATTAAAACCCTAATTTATATATTTTTTTAATCATTATTTATTTTAATTTAAGAACATCATTGTTTTAGGTTAAATCTGTGAGGAAACCGTTGGTGTCTAATCTTTCATATTATTAAAATCAACTTGTTACCAAGTGAGTATTCATTGCAATGTTTTATTATTTGGGGAAATCATGTGATTTATATTCAATCATTGATATTCATTGTTATTCTATTTCATTCTAAATTCAGTACAAGACATGCTATGTTATTACTTGCAATTATGTGTTCATAGTTAGATAAACTTGATAATACAATCATTAATTCATGCAATCACAGTAACAATGATAGATCTATTCGTTTGACAAACCCACCCCATTTGTTTAGATGCGTGGTGATTGAAACCGGAATCATTCATTCTATAAGGCTTCGTTTGAGGACCGAGTCAATTCAGTCATTAGGGTTGATTGTGTTGGTTTTTCTGTTATGATACACTATTGCATTTTAGTTTGACATGGTCATGTGAATTGAATGGTTTTTCAAGATATTTAGTCAATCTATATATGTGTATATAAACCTATGATTACTCACCGGCTAATTTGTTAGCTGACTCGTTACTTTTTCACATAATTTCAGGAAATGTTAATTAGAGAATTTTCTCTCTGCTCATATAGGATTGGACCTAGTAAAAAATAAAGAAGAAAATATTATATTTCATGGTTTTACTTTAATTGTGTTTTAATGTGTGTTTGACTAGCATTTTTAAATAACTAAATGACTTTAAATATTAATTCAACGTATTTATTACCATGTGCTATGAATAGTCGATTCACTTTTGTCCACCCCGATAATTCCGCCGTCGGTTGGGGTGTGACAATGATCCTCAGCAGTGCGTTTTGCAGGTGTTTCACGCACTCTGGGACGTTCCGGTAAAACACAAGTCACATTTTCCACTTTGCACTATCCTTCTCGTTGTTATCACCTTCTCCTTCTCCTTGTAACCATGTATCAACCTCTATCTATAGCAAATTTTTCAGCAACATGTGAACTCTCTGGAGTTTCCTAAGCAGTACTAGATGATGTACTAGTTGTATCATCTCTGTGTTCCTGAGGTGTCTTAGTCTTTTCATGTCGTACCTTAGCTTAGAAACCATTAATAAACCTTCCAAGCTTAGAAAAAATGTGAACCATCCCAAGAAATTCCTCTTGCTCCCATAAGGTATAATTATATCTTTCTTCATTACCGTAACAGAATAGGTAGATGAATTAGATATGGCTAATTTAGAATAAGCATCATTCATAATCATCTATATAAATCTTAGGTACATAGTGAACTTCTTTGAACTAGCAGCAATGACATTCTTCTGCATCTTAGAAAATATGGCCATGGATACGTTGTATGGAAGATCGTCGAGTATAGAAAGTAACAGTGATCCAAAAGTGGCACTCACACTATCCATGGAGCCTTAAGATTGCTGAGGCAATGGATGACCACATGAAACAAGTGCTTCCTGAAAGGAGGCAAGTACTTCTTCTCTAAGGATGGATATCAGTGACTGTAACCCATACGGACTAAACAATCCTTTATAGTTTCATTATCTATCTTGACTAGTGCATGTAGAAAGTCTTCTAATAGTAAGACACTGTTAATCACTTAAGTTGTGATAACAACTCTTTTTCCCTTCACAGTGGCTGTAATACAAAGCTCTCCTTTAGCATCCATCTCATTTACAGTTGTTTGACAAAACTCATCAACCACATCTATGTATATAATAGGATTAACTGAAATTGTGTGAAATATCCGAGAAGTATTTAGCCTTTCTTTCATTGATTGAAACATAGCTTTATGTTCAGCAACTTCTCCTAGACATGTAATGACATTATAGGTTTTGTTGAAAGCCATAGGTCTAGCCATCTGCAATATATATATATATATATATATATATATATATATATATATATATATATATATATATATATTATCTGAAATTAGTTGAGTCAGACTGTAACTGGCTTAAATATGACTAGACTATAACTCTCAGTTTGTTTTAACATTGAATCAGTGTAATCACAAAACCTTGATGTGTTACCCACTTCAGTCATAGGATTTTACTATTAGTGTATCATAGTACATAGTGTTTTTCATTCTTGATCGCCCAGCTTATCAGCATATCAAACATAATTCAAGTTAGTTTCTTATATACCTTCATATGTAAAGAATCAAAATCAAGAAATATACTATCATTTCCTATAAAATCTTGAAATTTGAATTTTCTTTAATTTTTATGAAACAAAATCTTTTTGTATTTTTTCTTCAAAGTATTAACTCCCCCTAAGAACAAAATCTTTTTAAGACATTTTCAATTTTTTCCCTTAAAATTATGATTATCTACACAGAAAATAACAGTTTTAACTAATAAAGAAAAATGTTTTGGAAAAAGGTGTAAGAACATATGTTAACCAAATTTAATTATGCCTAAAGATTAAACAAACCAACGATGTTGTCATCTGAAAATAACAAATTCCAAATGAATAAGTTTTTGTTCAAAACAATCATGGATAAAATGTATTTGGATATCGATGTGTAATGTTTTTGAATCTTGGATTGGAATTTTCACAATGTTATGGACGGTATTGTTATCACATAGAATTTGGGTGTTAAATATGTTAAAGCCATAATCAAGAAGTTGTTGTTGTATCCAAACAATCTGCAAACAACAACTTGAAGCAGCCACATATTTAGCTTCTACAGTGGCTGTAGATACCGTCTGCTGCTTTTTGCACTACCATGAAATCGACCTATTACTTAGAAATTGATATCTAGCATTGGTTGACTTCCTATCCAACTTACAGCCTGCCTAATCACTATCAGTGTAAGCATAAAAATCGAGATCGGAGTTTTTAGGATACTACAATCCAAGAGTTGGTTGGCCTTTGAGATACTTAAAAATCCGCTTGACAGCTTCTATGTGTGATTACTCTGGATTACATTGATAACGTGGACATTAACAAACATAAAACATGATTTCTGGCCTGCTTGTAGTAGGATACATCAGAGATCCAATCACTGATTGTATATGTGTTGATCAACGTCTTCTCTCGTGAGATCTAGAGTTAAAGTAGGACGAGAAGACATAGGAGTTAGAACAATCTTGGAATCTTAAAATAGGTATTTGTCAAGGATACTATGAACATACTTTTCTTCATGTATTTGTATTCCTGTACCATTTGGTTTAACTTGAATTCTCAAGAACAACAACATTTCTCCAAGAGAACTCATCTCAAATTTCTTCTTCATCACGGCTTCAAATTCCTTGCATGAATCAAATGCTAACTAACTCGGGAGAAGTTGTATGCCAAGTTTCTCTAGAGAGGAGCATGTCGGTCACATTCGGGAGAAGTTGTATGCCATGTTCTTCAAATGTTAAAGTTCTGGCATGAAATATTCCAAATTTTCACGAGGTAAGTTCCATAACTGAATCTTGCGAAATGGTCAAGTTGTCGCCCAAAATAAATCTTTTTGTAATAAACTTTTAAAAAACTCATGCGAAACCTTCTCTTTTCACGCGAATAATAACCTTTCTCACCGAATTACCAACTTTTTTTTGCCTATTTCAGTCTTTCCATTTCAAAGATTTTAAAGTTTAATCTTACACCAAATTGGTTAGATTCGGATTAATCAAGTGTTTAATTAGTGAATTAAGTTCAAATTAGATTCTAATTGTCTCTAATTGATTCAAATAAGATTGTTTAAGCCCAATAACATCACCAATTCACCAATGAAAGAACTAAACTTCATCTTCTTCAAAATTGATTCAACTCAATAGAAATCAAATCTATCTTATAGTATCAATCGAATCAAGATCACAAACTCTTCAAAAATCTACTTCAATCTTCTTTTCAATCGATCTAGAGCATACCAAGCTATGATACCAATTGTAAGGATCGTTACAATATTAAGAACGATCTCGTGATTATAAATGCGAAATATAAACACTCATTGTACATAACTTTCACTTTTATATTACTCTATGAATTGAACTAATTACAGCAAATACATAATTCAAGAAAATTATCACAAGCTTAACATTTACAAATCAAACTAACTATTTATACTAAACAAACTGTTTTCGCGCGAACAAAACTTTTCACGCAACAAAAACTTGTCACGTGATAAGTAAACTTGTCACGCAATAAGTAGACCTGTCACGCGGCTAGTCTAACTTTTAGCTTGATATGAAACTTGATATTCTCTTTGATTCGATTTCCTGAGCCTCTAAATTCAACCCCTACAAGCAACTTCATTTCTTCTTTTGACATACAAAAAAGTCATAATAAATATATGACTAAACGTGACAACGGCCAAAGCTATGCTTGAAAACCAGTAAATTGGATGTTTGAATAACGGTGGATGATTGTACTTGGGTGGCGGAGCCACCCCACATAGGTAGTTTCCTGCTAGCGACTATGATTTGATAGCCGTAAACACTCCGATGAATAGTAAGTCACCATCGAAACAATTGTGTGATATAACCACCTCAACTAGTGATTCAACATTCCTTATGGGTTATGGGATCTCGCTGGAAAGTTGGTTCACCAACTAATCAGGACTTCCAATGAGGGTTGCAGGGATGTTGTGGTTGTTCTTCCTCTCCTGACAAATTTAACCGATCAAGTAGAGAGAGAATGTGATCATGGTACTACAAACATAAAATTCTCAAATGTCCTTAATTAGTGTAAATATATAGCGTATTATCAAGAATGACATAAAATCTAATAAAGTTACTAAAACTATAGCTTTAGTTCTCTAATTATTGTAAGCCATATATATACACCAAAGTTACTAAAACTAAAGCTTTAGTTCTCTAATTATATTATCTAGAATTCCAATAATAATTATTAAATATATTCTATACACTCTAGAATGATACATCTTGTAAATGGGTTTTGATACTTTAATGAAAATTAAAATGTTATACCACATGAGCATTTTTGGTAATAAGTCAAACCCAAGACAAGCATCATGGATTTCAAGAATATTCTTACCATCCTAGTAAAACAATATAAATTTTATCATTGTCACTCTTTAAGAGTTATTTAATAACGTGTCAGTATTACATAACATTTCCATTTACATCGCTTAATTTTTGGGATTTATAACTCTTTTTAAATTTCAACTTATTTTACTTTGACAACTCTATATTGAAATCAGTTTTGAATTTTAGTCATCTTTTAAGAATGTTAACTTTAATATACGGAACCAAATTGTTTATTAATATTAACTTTTAAATTAAATTTGAATTCTAAAATTGACATATATATGTAAATGTTACGATAGTATTATTATTGTCATATACAAAGAAGAATATGAAATTTAATGAAATATTCTTTTAACCTTTCTTTAAGATTGGCATATTAATTATATACACTCAAGATCATGGTATAAACATTCTTGTTGCCAGCGTTTAACTAGATGATTCTTGTATTAAAGGCAAATTTTTCTCATAGCATAGGTATTGTTTTTGTTTGACGCATTAAAAGTTGAAAAATCCTACAAGGTATTGGTAGTGAACGCGTATAAAGATTTTATTTAAGAGAATTATATATTTTTGTCAATTACTTTAAGAACTAGATAGTTTACAAAGGGTTTTACAGATCTTTTGGCATGACATATTTTTCATAAAAGTAATTGCTATGAAATGACTGTGAAACAAACTAAGAAAACATAATTATTTGCAGAAATGAGGGTCTGATGATAATGTAGACAATGTAACTTAAAATTTCAGATAATTGTTTATTTTACATTGAATATTATGCTAATCTATTAATCAAACGTGAGAACAACTTTAAAAAGTTTTATGTATATCTAGTTTTAATTTAACGTAAAATATTAAATCAATTTAATATAAAGCTTTAACGAAAGGTGACTTAGCCATAAGATTCTTTAAGGCACAACAATTAGTATGGTTTTATTTTATTTTATTTTTTGAATGGCAAATGTCGAATTAATTTCGTATAACATGTGTTATCTTATTTGAGCACATCTGTTTGTTTTTCAGCAGGGATCACATTTCCAACCCCCTTAAAAGGAAATTCAAATCTCATAAAACCATTTAACTCAAACCTTAATATTTTGCTTAGAGTGAGATTTACATATGACCTGCACATATCTACATTTCATAAGTATTTAATATTAACTAGTAGAATTAAAGATTATCTATGATGCTTTTACTAGTACAAAATTAAAAGTATTCTAAGATAAATACACGTGAGAAAATGGCACACTAGTTTTGGTTTTCTTCAAGGTTTCTGGATTACATATAGAATCATATTAAACGTACATGTACACTCGTTTTAGTATAATGGATTTTTTAGACTACTATCAGTAAACACTATTTAAGAGAAAAAAAAACAATTAAGTGTTTTATCGATAAAATAGAATTTTCATACCAAAGTAATGTTGAAGGCAGAGAAAAACTAGAAAATCATCCGGACATAAAAGAAATAAAAATTAATTACTTTAAAAAGTTTTAAACAACAAGACCTCGTTTTAAAAGTTCAATTTAGATCGCAAAGTATACATTTCACATTTGCTTAAACAATCATTAAATGTTCTAATATTAAACGGAAATGTCCCTCAAATGACTCAGGTTTTACACATTTCTTATATAACTATCTTGGATGGTAACTGAAGTTTTAAAAAAAATTACATGTTTGTTTCCTTTTAACTAAATCCATAAAATAATATATCATTGTCACATGATGAAGTCTCCTGCGATCAGCCTTTGACATGATAGTGAATCACTGATTCTTTTGGAGGTGTTAAGTAAGACATAAGCAAGTTTTCAAAGAGAGAGAGAGAGTGTATGTGTGTGTATTTTTTACCCGAGCTTCATAGAGTATGTTTGGTATGTGGTAATGGAATGGATGAAGGAATGAAATGAATTAAAGAATGAAATGAATCATTGCATTCCATTGTTCCGTTTGGTTGTCCTTTAGTAATAATGAATCATATCTTTGTTTTATTTGTTAGGTATAAAAATCAAAACAATGAAGTGTAAAAGTAGTTATGAGAGTGATGGCGAGCGGAGGTGGTGGCCGGAGGTGGTTTCCAGCGGTGGTTTCCGGAGGCAGTGGTGGTTGGCGGTGGTTTCCGGCGACGGTGGTGGCCGGCGGTGGTTTCCGGCGGCGGTGGTGGGCGGCGGTGTTTTCCAGCGGCGCTGGTTTCCGGCGGCGATGGTGGCCAATAGTAGTTTCCGTTGGCGGTGGTGGCCGGCGGTGGTTTTTGGTGTCGGTGGTGGCCGGCGGTGGTTTCCAGTGGTGGTGGTGGCTGGCGGTGGTTTTCGTTGGCGGCAG
>BJCM01084337.1:0-20349 GCA_018326385.1 Flaveria bidentis
TCTCAAAGGAAAACCATCCCTAGGGTTATGGTATCCTTATGAAGGAAACTTTGAGTTACATGGATATACTGATAGTGATTATGGGGGATGTAGTCAAGATAGAAAATCTACCACGGTGGTTGTCATTTTTTAGGTCCTTGATTAGTCTCATGGCAATGTAAGAAACATACAAATGTCTCAATCTCAACTGCAGAAGCTGAGTACATTGCTGCCTCAGCAGGATGTTCTCAAATCCTATAGTTGCAAAATCAACTACTAGATTACGGGTTCAACTTTCTTAAAACTCCCATTTACATTGATAACACTATTGCAATGTTTATTACTGCTAATCTTGTCCAACATTCTAAAACAAAACATATCGAAATTCGATATCATTTTCTCAAAGAAAACTCTAAAAAAGGTTTAATCATTTTGATTTAGATTTCAACAAAAAAACAATTAGCTGACTTGTTTACCAAATCTTTTCTACCAGGAAGGTTTGAGTACTTAGTTGAGTCATTTGGTCTGATTAATCATATTAAAAACTGATTTTTCTCTTTTAAAATGATAATAACCCTCCCTAAATTTTCTTAAATAAATCAAAGTTAAATTGTCATTGTTAATTGCCTGATTATGTATATTGTGTGTGTGTGTGTTAAATGAAAAAGAAAATACAACATCAGAAATTGCAAAAACAAAGAGAAATTATAAAATAGAAATACAAAAATAATAGTTTAGTAGTTATAAATGCTAGGATTATATCTGCCTTTGCAATTTGTGGGAAATGATAGTACATCAGTTTAATCAGTTGCATACTTCACTCGCTAATAAAGTCTGACATGATCAGATATGATTTGCAGCTAAGATCATGTAATTATACTGAAAAAGTAGATTCCTGTGATTGAACTAAATCATCTATGCATTTGCGTGTGTCCATCTTAGTTCTAAAGAGATGTATTGACTTGTCTAATTGATTTCTTGTAAAGTCACAATCTCACACCTGACTTAATATGTGGTACCATGAGATCTGCTTAATGCATCTGTTCACTTCTTTGTTATGAGTCATCATAGACCTGAAGTGATGAGATATCCTCTATTGTAAGTCATTACAGACCTAGATATTCTCACCTGATGCAAAAGATGCCAATGTGCACAATCCTTTATAAAGTCCAAAATGGATGCCCTATGATTCTTATGAATCATCTCTATCTATTTCTTTATGAAACAGATTCGGGGATTACCTAATGGCTTGTCTATGGTGGTTTTCTCAGAGATTATCAACTGGTTTAACCATGGTGATTCTCTCATTGACCTAAACATGAGATCTGGCATACATATATGACAGGTTTTTAAGTTGAGTAAAGTGCTTTCTTGCATATCTTGACGAGGGTTGAATTCTCTAAGTCTAAGTGTGGATTATATAATGTCATATCTAATTCAACCTTAATACATCCAAGAGTTGAAAAAAGTAAGTGTATTGATTCTTATACCAAAGTAGTCGTTGTCTGTCCTTAGATCTTGTGTCTCCTTTACTATGGGAACACTGACCTGGAACACACTTGATCAGGATTTAATCATTGTCTATGAATATTCATAGTTTTTTTATTTCAATATGCTGATTATTATCTGATATGATCTCACTACAAGCAATATAATTCAATGTGTTAAATTTTATTTTGTTTTATTTTGATTTTTGCATGAATTTTTGGGTGCAGGCATGTTAATAATTAATGGTTTTACTTCATATATAAACTTTTATAAACTTCTAAGTTTGAAAACTTAAAAGTTTGGGGAGTAAAGATGATAAAGAGATTATCAAAATGAATATTTGGATGAAAAGGGATGATGCAAAAATATTCAAAGTTGTGTGTTGGAGATGTATAAAAATGAACCTAAAAAGATTTAAAAATATGATAAGCTTCTTGCAAAGAATTAAGAATGTTTGTCATTTTATGAAATTTTTGTGACTAAAATGACAGGAAATAAAGTCAAAATTTTTTGTCAAAGAGTCAAAGTTTTTGGTCAAAAAGTCAAAGTTTTGTCAAAAAGTCAAAGTGTTGGTCAAAATTGTTCAAAGGTTGACAAAAGTTTGAAAATTGTGATTTGTATGATCTTGGTGAAAATAATACAAGTGTTAGACGCATGGATGTCTCATACGCCTAAATAGTGTTCATAAGTAGTGTTTAGACGTATGATGAAATTTCAGTTTTATGCTAACTGTTAGACGTTTTGAGTAATCCTCATGTGCCTAAATAGTAGTCATAAGTCTAAAATTCTTGGTTAAGTGTTGGGCGTTTTACAAAATCTCATGCGCCTAAACAGTACCAGACAACTCATAAAATAATTCAAAGTGTTAGGCGTTTCACAATAGGTCATGCGACTGAACAGTGCTCATGCGCCTAAACAGTGCTCATGTGCCTAAACAGTGCTCATATGCCTGTACAGTGCACATGCTCCTATAATCTTTTAAATGAAATTGACCAAGTGTAACTCATGCGTCTGAGGCTCATACGCCTGAATAGGGGTAAAACAGCTGAACAGGGGTAAAACGCCTGAACAGTGCTAAAGCGCCTAGACCTCATGCATCCAAATAGTGGTCATGCGCCTAAACAGTTGTAATGCGTCTAAGGGTTTTCCATACTTGTATAAATTCAACACTTATCACAGTCTTTCAGTTCCTTCAAACTTTTCATTTTCTACTCTGTTGTTCATACTCTCTGTGTTCGACGAACTGAAAAATTCATCTTATTACTCAGACATTGCAAGAATATATGATCGCATAAGGTAATATCAGAGATTGCGATTCATATCATGAGTATACATCATCAAATCAGTGAATTATCTCTTTACATTCAATCGGGCGTTTGAACCCTATTCGGGTGTTCGAACCCTAAGAACTTGAATGAATCTGAAATTGTCGAATACTGATGTTTGTTTGCAACAAATTAAACATGAAATTATCAAAGATTATACATTGCGAACATGTTGTAATCATCAAAACATGAATGTTATCATAAAATTGTTCTAATGATTCAAAGAATTTCAAAATTAAAATAATAATAAAATAAACAGAAAATTGAATCAACAAATTTTAAAATAAAAATTTTAAACTGATAAAATCCACTGGAAATAAAATTCTTAATTGATTATATATCTTAAAATTTGATTAAATCATTAAACAACATGTTCAAATCACTGAATTTTATTAAAGTTATTCAAATTTTAAAATATAGAATTGTATTAAGAAAACTTAAAAATTAGTGAAGGACTTATTCATTTGTTTACTTGATAAAATTTGAAAACCTTCATACTAATTCATGTTTCTTGTGATTGACAGATGAATCCATTAAAGTTTGAACCAAAGTATAACATAGTTGCATTTTTAACGAGGATGTGAGAGAAGCTGTTGGTTATGAAGAAATGATTAGATTTCTTCTAAGGAACAAGTATGTGTATGCTATGTGTGCCAGACCAGTTATATGTGAAAGATTAATCAAAAGATTTTGGAGATCTGCTGAAATAGAACTTGATGATAATAGAAGAAACGTTCTAAGAGGATTTATTTCAAATGACAGAATGATAGAAGTTTCTGAAGACTATATCAGAACTGCTTTGAGATTAGGAGAGAATGAAGACAAGGATCTGTCAGAATTCACATTCAATGAATGTAAAGAGATATTCATGCAAATGGGTCATCCTGATAATTTTCCAAAGAAACAATTTTTCAGAGCAAGAGTCTATAATCACTGGAAGCTTTTATGTTATATATTCCAACACTGTATGTCTAAAAGAAGTACAGGATGGAATTCTTTCCCAGTTGATATAGCATCAACAGGTGTTGCTCTAATCATAAACAAGAGATTTAATATGGCAAAGTGGATAATGAACGACTTTATATTCAATCTGGAGAAAGGAAAAAAGAAACAAGTATCTGATGTATCCAAGATTTCTTCAGTTGATTATTAATGAAGAATATCCAAACATTCATGCATATGGAGTTCAAGGAGATAAATTTGAATTAGAGCATATGTCTGAGATAGTATACAAGAAGTTAAATGTGATTACTGGAGCAGAGAATGTACCTTTATTTGAGTACATAAGGAATATAGCTTATGATAATGTTGACATTAATCAACAACATTTTCATTTATCTGAAGATGAACCAGTTAATCCTAATGATTTAATTGAAGATGTGATGGATGAGATTGTTGAAGAATCTGACGAAGAGAATGATGATGATGAAGAGAATGATAATGATGAAGGTAATAATAATGATAATGATGAAAACAATGATGATGATGATAATTAAGGTGGTAATCAAGGAGATGGAATAGAAGGTGTTGAAGCTGAGCAAATAATAGAAGAACCTATTCAAGAAATGGATAGTGAGCAAACTATTTCTGATCAAAGAGTTGAAGATGAAAGAAATGAGGATGAAGAAGTTAATACTGAAAGGAATGATCAACAAGATAATGATCAAATTATAACTGAAGATGTTGAAAATGTTGATTTCAATCAAGCATTTGATTTTGATTCTTTATGGAATGAGCCACTAACAGATAATGTTATGTCTGTTGATCAAGCTAAGAGTCCTGAAGTTGAAATTATTGAAAAGGAACAAGAGGCAAAACAATTATCAAATGCTTGTGTTCAAACTGATCAAAATGATGATGCTAATAAACTTGAAGAGTTGAAGTTAAGGATTGTTGCTCAAAATGAAGAAATTGAAATTCTAAAGAAAGAAAATCAAATGTTAAAAGCAAATGATGAATTGAAGAAGTCAATGATTGAAAATCTGCAAGAAAAAGTAAAAACTACATTTGAAGAAATTGAAAAAAAAATGAAAGTATCTCTTCAAGATTCTTCCAAAGAAAGTGATGTGGTGGTTGTTGATAAAGAGTCCACTCAAGAGCATGAAGAAACACCAACTGTAAAGTTTTCTGAAGCTAAAAAAAGCAAACAAAAGATGATTGAAGATTAAACATCTTCTGATCCAGCTAAAGTTCAAAAGTTAGTTGATATAGATGTAATTGAAGAATAAGAAGAAATACAAAAGACAATTGAAGCTCTTGATGATATAGACACAGATCTACCTGATGAATGGTATGATGAAGTTCTTAAAGATAAAGATGTGTTTTATATTGTTGAATCATCAACTAAGAATGTTCAAGATGAAATTCCAATATCAAACCTCAAGAAATCAAGTCTATGGAGTTAGTGAGAAAAACACATGAGCATAGAAAAGATCTTATGAATATGTTTTCAAGTGTTGAACATCAAGGTTATAAAGCATCTCTAGATCAGAAACAATTATGGAATAAAGCTAGATCTGCGGGAGATCTTGTAAGAAACGTGCTCCAAATAGAACAATCAATCTCAGAGTTGCTAAATGCAATTATTGTGCCTGTTAATCAAAAGAAGTGAAGATAATTGTATAGAAATATGATGAAATTTTTTATGCTTTTCTTATAAAGAGAGTTAATGCTATATGAGATGTATATCATTTTTACTCAAGTATAATTGCTTTACCGGTTCAAGATTTGAAAGAATTGCACAAACTTCCACTGATCAATACTACTAAGGCAAAAAGAGGAGAGGTATTTGTAAAATTACTTGATAGGGGGATATCAAGGATGCCTGATTTTCTTAAAACACGATGCGATCAAGAAGATAAGATTTATTTTGCAAAAATGAAGAAGAAATCAAGAAAAGATGAGTCAAGCAAAGAAATGAATGATTGTTATCTTGAGACATTCAGTGACAAGTACTTTGATAAAGTAACAAATCCTGGTCTTAAAGTTATTGATGGTACACAATCATCAAAACCAATTCTAAGATGGTTTTATGATTCATCATCTTTTCATTTGAAGTTAGTAAGAAATTTGGAGGATTGGGATAATGATATGATGAGTCTATTTGGTGTGTTTGAACTTAAACTGTTACATCCAAGTTACATATGATTCTTATCAAATCAATCTTTTGAAGAAGTTTTATCAGTAGAAGCTGAAAATGACAGGAAGTATTTTCTGACAATTATCAAAGTGATGAATGCAGCAATGGAAAGAATTTCGCTAAGGAAAGCAATGGCTTATGCCAACATTGTGAAGAAAGATATAAAAGACATTGAATTTATGAGAATATCTCACAAAGGAGTGCTAGAGATATATACAAAAGAAAATTCAAAACCAATAGAAATGTACGCAAATGTGGATATTGCTGGATTATCAAAAGAAACATTGTTGATGATAGAATCAATGGAGATCAAGACAAATGAATCAAAGCCTGAACAAAGGATTTTAGCTGAAAAGTTCAAATCTTCAATAAAGAAAGTTCTTAAAGAATTAGAAATGTACAAAGAAAAGCCGATTTTCAAAATTAAAGAAGAACCTGAAGATTTTTTTGAATGAAGACAAATGCAAATCTTAGGGGGAGTATTGTTAGAAACCTTGAAAGATTAGCATTTTAGTCTTTAGATAAGTTTTGTCATAGATTAGGGACTTATTGTGTAAATATATGTTCCTTTTTGTTTTCTTGATTATTAGTATAAATAGGATTGCTATGTATGTGCAGATAACAAACTTTTAGATATTTTCTTTCAATTGCACTTTGTAATCCAACTGATATCAATGAAAACTCTATGAATTTTTCTGATATTGTATTTGTTTGATTACATTGTCCATATTATTGTCAATTGCTTGATATCAATCATAGATCGATCCATTTGAACCTATCAGTTTTGACACAAATAATTATGTGTAATTATTAGTAAAATAATCATTATTTGTTTGGACTTTGTTCCAATATGTAAAAGCTTCACAACTAACAAACCCACTTACAAAAGGTAAACGTAGCTATGATGAATGAAATATAAATGCTCAAATATGTATAGTTGAAGCTATAGAAATGTTAAATGGAACAAATATTTGAACTTTTTCAACATAGGTAAGAGAAACCATGAGTAGGTTTATTCGCGGTTGTCTAACATGATCATTATTTCCTTTAAATAAGTGGATACTCAGTGGTTGGCCCGTGGGTGAAGGTTGGTTCAAAGCGTTGTTAATTATTAATTACTACCGAATGCTACGAGCCTCTGTTGATAAGGTCCTGTAGATTGACAGAACAAGTTTCTTCGGATGGTGCAAGGCTAATTGCCTGCATGTTAACTAGGCCCACCTAATGTCGAACTATGTCATTAGTAACAGGTCGCTATTGAAGTTCAGTAACCTTAGCTAGTATATTCCACAGTTGTTACAGCTCTTAATAAGCAGTTTCAAGAACATTTCCCTATGTTCTAATTGGTTTAAAACCGAGTGAAAGTGTGTATTAAATATATTTGATGCACTTTAATTATTGTTTAATTTTGTTGAATGTTTGGACTTATTAATTTCAAGGCTTAATTAATTAGTTCCTTTTTTCAACACATCTTCCATGCTTCTCTTCTGCTGAGACTTTCAAACAACTTTCTTTCTGCTTTCATTGCTCTTGATTCAAGATAAAATTTTGGGTGCCAATTTCAATCCTAACGATACATATTGTTTCGGCTATAGGTTGTGAGTATAAAAGCAAGGCTTAATGCCTTGTTTCGAGACACCTTCAACAATACATCTTCCTTGCTTCTCATTTACAGAGACTTTCCAACAACTTTCTTCCTGCTTCCATTGATAGTTTTTGATGTAAAATTTTAGGTGCTAGTATTAGTCCCAACAATACAGATTGTTTAAGTTGTTGTATATATGTGATCCTACACCTTTATGTTTTATAAAAAAAATTAATGCTTACATTATAGTGTAATTGTAATTGTTGTTCTCTACTTTATCATTAAAATTATAAATTAATAAAAGCGTTTATATTATTTTACTAATGGTGTTCCTACATAATCACACCCAACTTTCCACAAAACAAAGTCATTAATTTCTTCAATATCAATTTGTACCTCATGGAAGTTTTCAAACCATGTGCATAGGATATTCTATTGTTACACGTGATTGGTAAGTTTGTATGTAAACCTTGATTATCTTTCTACCTAATTTAGAAAAAAGAAAAAGAAAAGAACAAGAACATATACGAAATGAGTGATTGTTGGTTGGGAGGATCCTTCAATATGGGTCCAAGAGCTATGAAAAGCAACAAAAACAAGACATATCAGTACACCATCCATGGGACACCTTTCGTAGTAAAAGAAGTCCAGTCGCAATCACCTCTCTAGGGACAAGACTCGTGATATTTAAGAGTAAAAGTTAGAAAAATAAAAGCGGAAAAACAAAGATAAAATATAAATGTAGAAGTCTCTAAAGTAGTTTAGAAGAACATGAAAAGATCATATTTTGAGCTTGAGAGTAGTTAATACTTAATGAGACTTGTTTAATTATCATGTCCTATACTTGGAGGCTTCACTTCTGGATAATCTCCTCTAAGTTTATTTGTTTAAACCATCTAAAATATCACACTCCTTAAATATTTAGGGTTATAATTTTCTGTACGTCATATTTTAAATGTTGAGAGAAAGATCCCAAGAACAATCAAAAACTCTAATAGTCAATCTAGACGTCTAAAAGACTTAAGATAGAAGCACAACAAGAATTCATGTCTAAAGTCAGAGTTCAGAAGAAGACTTTAAAGACTTAAAGAGCACAAAAGACCATCCCTCTAAACTCTAGAAGACGATTTCAGAGGTTAAGATATCTACCCATGATAAACTATTTAGTCCGCTTCTTGTCGTTCAAAAACATAAGAATTATAAATTAGTCCCCTACCAGATTGACGTATCCCCAACATGATTAATTCACAAAAAAAATTGTCACATTTGGCTATTTGAGCAGTGGATGAAAGACAAGTTCCACTAATCTTAACGTTGTTTTTATTCTGTATATAAAAGGTTTCTTTCTATAAATGAGTGTGACATGATTTGTAACACTTGGGCTTCAATAAAATATGCTTTATAAATTTTCTTCAAGTGTTCTTGCTGTTGTAAGATCATAATTAAGAAAATCCTTAATCAAATTGTATTAATGTTAATCAGGAGTAAGAATATAAAAGTCAAACAAGAAAGTCAAAATCAATTGTAATTAGCTTAAGGATTAGTTATGTTAGTTTTGTTGGTTTGTAAATGCCATTATATGGGTATAAATACCCAATGTGTATAATGTTTTTAAGTGTGGAATTGAAGTGTTTCATGTGTGAAATTGTTGTATTTGATCTTGTATTCCAACGAGTCACTACACAATCTATGCATACTCTCATCGATTGTTCATCTAACATAATTGATCCTATTCTAAATCAATCAAGGACCCTCAACATGGTATCAGAGCATTGGTTGAAGAGGACCAATCGCAATAACTCAAGTAATTGCCATCACAAAGAAGAGAGAAAGTGAACATACTAGTGAAGAAATCAATTTATATGTTTTGCAATTCTCGTTATCGGAAAAAGGCCAATGAGAGACAAAAACAAGATAAGAATCATTAGATTCAAGGAAACATCAACTGACAGATCATTGTAAAAAAACATAGTGAAGATTGACCGAAGATCAAGTCTTCAAATTAGATTAGTAAAGATCAGAATTAAAGTATGGAGATATTCATCGAGACATAAAAAGATCTCAAAAACAAAGAAGAAAAGGCGATCAAATAACGAAAGTGGAATCTAATTAATCGTTGATCATATAACCAAAAATATTGAATTTCAATTCAATTCGGATACCGATCAATGATTATCGCCATAGACACCCTTCAGTACGAATCATATGAGTTTCGATTTGACAGAGACAGCATTAACACCGATTCAATCTTGATCAAATGATCCGCAAAGTCAAACTCGGATTTGGAATCGAAAGTCTACCGAAGAAGGAAAAGATGGACTGCAGATTTTGATGTACAACATAGTTTAAGGATTATCTTGATTAGGGAAGTGAATGTGGGAAGATCATAATCAAGAAAATCCTTAATCAAATTGGATTAATATAATTAGTAGTAAGAATAATAAAGTCAAACAAAAAAGTCAAAATCGGTAATAATTAGCATGAACTTTAGGGTTAGTTTTGTTAGTTTGTAATTGTCATTGTATGGGTATAAATACACAATGTGTACAACGTTTTATTTGTGTA
The DNA here is from genome assembly GCA_018326385.1 of Flaveria bidentis. NCBI lineage: Eukaryota > Viridiplantae > Streptophyta > Magnoliopsida > Asterales > Asteraceae > Flaveria > Flaveria bidentis. Next base: position 10,082 of record BJCM01084337.1, read on the forward strand.
ATTGTAGTGTTTCATATATGAAATTGTGCATGTGTTTGACCCCACCGAGTCAGTGCACAATCTATACATACTCCCCTAGATTGTTCATCCAACATAACTGATCTAATTCTAAATCGATCAAAGGGCCTCAACACTTGCTTGCATCCATGTCCTTTGATCTTTTGTTAAATTACCTTTGTTTTTCATTTGATGTGTCATTCAACGCACATTAAAGTTTCTCTTTATTTGTTGATATAAATTTTCGAAAGCAATGTTCCTTTAATCCTAAAGGAACAACCACAATGCTAACAATGTTACAAAGTTTGTTTTTAGTTAAAACCATACCTTTGTCATGAATTCATAGGCTTGGTCGGACCATCCGACATCCGTAGAATTTGAGACGAGTGTGCTTCTTGCATAGGAAAAACCAGTGCCACAGGAATATCTAAGAATATTATGCTTGACGTCCGCATTGGAATATAATTCTTAAGACATTATTCATAAAGATGTTGACCTCCTTACAAATTTTTAGAATATTAACAAACAGTTGTGTATTGACCTTGCAAATGATAAAAAGCTTATTATTCTTAAACACATGCCATCATTCGAATAAGCAAATAAACAATTTGATGGGAAACTGCAGGTGTGATTTTTTTATAGAAAGAAATGAGTTAAACCATACGGGTTGTCGTTGTTAAATGAGAATATGTAAATCAATTAATGTGAGGAAAACAAAAATGTAGTGGAGCAAAAACATGATTATTTAGTAGTTCAATTTACACTAATAAATTCTGAAGATGTCTTTTTAATCAAGGTTTTCTCCTAAAAGATGAGTTTTTGTAAGAAAGCTTGGATGTTTAGGTTGGGTTGTTCTTGTGACAAACATAAAGCCCGAGAGAAATAGACCTTTGTCCACGAATTGGGTGTCAGAATCAAACTGGGCAAGCTTCCATTGTTCTTCACAGTCTTCAAATGTATTGGACCTGTTTTGTTCAATTGATTCAAAGAACTCAAATATCCAATTAAGCAACAATCACATAGTTACATTAAGCAAGTGCAATTACTTCAACACCTTTATGAAATAATTGACAAAATATACCAATCTCGTAGAGGAGACCCGATATGGACGAACAACCAGGACCGCCGGACATCCAAAGCATGAGCGGATCATGGTCAGGGTTTGACTCCGACTGAATGAAGTAGTAAAAAAGCTGAACATCTTCATCCTCATCAACACCCACGTAACTACATATCATTTACTTATATATATACAAGAGAAATCAAGTTTAAGTCAAAAGCATAAAAGAGATTCAAAATATTGAATACCCCGTTTCCATTTTAAAAGGAAGTTTTCCCTTAAAACCAGGAAGATACTCTACACTTCCTGCTGATGTTGAAGTTGAGGTTGAGTTTGAAGCACCAAAACATATGACCACGATGACAAACAGATGCCCGTACATTATCTTGAGCATGTTTGAATTTAGCAAAGGAATACGATTTATGTGTTGGAAATAATGCATGTTATATAAAAAAAGTAGTCATCTTTATCGGTTCAGTATACATCATATATTTACGTTCTGAATATGCATGTTGTCGGTCGAATATTAGAATCAAAACTTTTTATAACAACTAACTCTCACCCTCGTGCGCCATTTTATCCTTTCACAGCTATCTTTACCACCTTAACAATCTTACCATAACAATCATATATAACTTATAAGAGTTCAGCACCTTTGCTCGTTTTAATCAACAAAAGTCTGTAAGCATTTTAAGTAGATGGGCCATATGTCTATAGATTAATAGGAGCATGAACACCATTTGATTGAAGCCCTCTGCTCACCATGCTTAATTAAATCACACATAACTTCTGCATGTGAACAGAGATGTAGGAACTAGAGTGAGGAATTAATTGTATAAATGTAATATTTATCAGAGGATATACATCCTAGAAATTAGAATATTAATTTGGTGTCCACCTCAAAGGCATGTGGTCCTACCAACCCAAAATAAGTATCTAACTCTTTTCTTTTTTGAGGTGGCTTAGAACAAATTCGTCCTAAAGCTACTTTATATATATGATAAAGTTCCTATATTGTAAAACCATACATCTTTGTTTTAAGTATGGGAATAGATGGAGTATTTTTGGTGGACATAGGACCAATGAAGTCACATTTTATTTACATCTTTTATTAGTTATTACTTAAAAGTAGTTTTCTTTCTTTTATATAAATACAGGAGTAGAAAGTAGCTTTTAAAATATACTTTTAAGTGATAACTTCTCAAAACATGCGAAAAACAACAAGTATGCGATGCATGGAGCGAAAACATTGATGTTGTTCGAAAATATAAAGCTGGACGAGAGCATTTGTGTAATTAGAATAAATAGCTTGAATTATGAATTAAGTTGTATCATTTTTATCAATTCTAGTATTGTAATGCTTTGAAAAAATAGTTTTGAGAGGATATGTTGGGTGTAGGCTTCGGATGGATTAATTTGGAGTAGTTGGGCTCGGCCGGCCCAAGTTCTAATTAGGCCCAGTTTAGTTAGATATTAACTAAATGGTTTAACCCTAATTCTAGTCTATATATACTTCTTATTATACTTGTAATCTTTATCACTCAATAAAAGAAAAACCCTAGTTGTCCTAAGATGACGTAGGTTACACACCGCAACCGAACCTCTATAAATCTCGTGTCTCTGTTTATTGTTTATTGTTCTTAATTCATGTGTTTCGTACCAGTTTGATCCTAACAACTGGTATCAGAGCTTTAGGCTCTTGTTTAATGTTTAAATCTTTTTGAAGATTCCGTACGGAACACAAATTAGGGTTTCTGCGTCGTTTGGTCTCCAGTCGAACAGAATCTCTGTCGCCGCCTGCTTCTGTCGAATTAGGGTTTGTCCTGTCGTCGTCTGGGTTGTTTAACAGTATGTTTTGTTCAAAACTCAGGTGCATTATTAAACTCGTTTGCTTTCGGTTTTTTGGAACTGATTTCATAGAATAGTAATCAATAGAACAACACTCAAGTTCAGGCAGCCGACCACTGTTGTGTTTGTTACTATTCTCAATTCTAACTTGACTGTTGAGCATCTGTGGTTTAAAATAATGGATGAGGACAGGAAAACAAGAATTGAGAAATTCCATGGTCATGATTTCAGTTAGTGGAAGATGCAAATTAAGGATTTTCTGGTTCAGAAGGATCTGGAAGCCACTCTGTTTGGAAAGAAACCGGATAAGACTTCCGATGAAGATTGGGCTGCTCTTGACAGAAAAGTTGTTTCCGTCATCAGACTTCCTTTATTAAAGAATCTTTCTTTCAACATTCTAAAGGAGAAAACAGCTAAAGGCATCATGGATGTGTTGTCAAATGGTATTCGGATGATAAAGACAGTCCCAGGCACTCCGTAGTAAAATGGAGTGGTGGAAAGAATGAACAGAATGTTAAATGAGAGAGCCAAAAGTATGAGACTTAATTGCGGGCTTCCAAAGATATTCCGGGATGCTGCATTTAACACCACTGCCTACTTAATTAACCGGGGATGGTCGGTACCGTTGGGATTCAAGATACCAGAAAAAGAATGGAGAGGGGAAGCAGTCAAATACGATCCTTTAAAAGATTTTAGGTGTAGTGCCTACGATCTAGTGAAAAACGGTGATAAACTTGATGCTAAAGCTAAGAAATACACCTTCATTGGATATGGGTCGAATACTATGGGCTACAGGCTTTGGGATTTTGAAAGCAAAAAGGTAGTCAGAAGCAAGCATGATACATTCAATGAGGTTGAGTTGTATAAAGACAAAATTTCAGCAAACTCACAAGTTTAGAAAGAGCGGGTTGAATTTGAAATTGATGCAAATAAACAAACAACACAGCCAGTCACTGAATCAGACACTGAAACTAAAGTTCCTGAGTTTGAAAATGACGATATGGGTGGAGATGAAGAAGAAATGGGAGCTTCTGATAGTGGGAGTTCAGAGTCTAATAATGAACAGTCCCCGTAAAGTCCAAACCAGTCTCAAAATTGGGTCAGGAGGTCAACCAGAGTCTCCAAACAACCAGAGAGGTATAGTCCTTCCATTAACTATCTTCTCTTAACTGAAAATGATGTACCAGGAAGTTTCTCTGAAGCTGTTAAAATGAAAGATTCGCTTTAGTGGGAGCATGCTATGAAAGATGAGATGAACTCTTTGATGAAAAACAAAACATGGGTACTAACTAAGCTTCCGCTAGATAAAAGAGCTCTACACAATAAATGGGTCTTCAGGGTCAAGGAAGAACATGATGGGTCTAAGCGATACAAAGCTCGTTTAGTATTCAAAGGTTTTCAGCAAAGAAGGGGGTTGACTATGATGAGATCTTCTTGCTAGTTGTGAAAATGACAACCATCAGATTGGTTCTAAGTCTGGTAGTTGCAGAGGGCTTATATCTAGAACAATTAGATGTTAAGACAACATTCTTACATGGTGACCTTGATGAAGAAATTTATATGACACAACCAGAAGGGTTTTGGGTTGTTGGGAAAGAAAAATGGGTCTGGAAATTGGAATAAAGCTTGTATGTTTTAAAATAGGCACCCAGGTAGTGGTACTTTAAGTTTGATAACATCATGGAAAGGTCGGGGTACAAGAAATGTCAAATGGATCATTCTTGCTATTTGAAGAGGTTCAGAGCTCTTATATCATTCTACTATTCTATGTAGATGATATGTTGATTGTAGGGTCTGATATGAAAGAGATCTGCAAGTTAAAGAAAGAAATGTCCAAAGAATTTGAGATGAAAGACTTGGGTCCACCCAAACAGATACTCGGGATGAGCATTATCAGAAATAAAAATGATGGATCTTTAACACTATCCCAAGAAAAATACATAGGGAAAGTGTTGGAAAGATTCAAGATGAATAATGAAAACACCAGACCTAGAAGCACACCATTGGGAAGTCACTTCAAGCTCACCAAATATCAGTCTCCTAAATCTGAAGAAGAAAGAACAGAGATGGCTAAAATTCCATACGCATCTACAGTTGGTAGTCTCATGTATGTAATGGTCTGCACTCGACTAGATATTGCTCACACAGTTGGGGTAGTTAGTCGGTTTATGTCAAATCCGGGGAAAGAACACTAGGAAGCAGTCAAGTGGATACTCAGATACTTAAAGGGTACTTCTAAAATGGGGTTATGTTCCAAGGGTAAAGATGCTACTCTCAGAGGGTATATTGATGCTGACTTGGGTGGCTGTAAAGGGACATTTAAAAGCACTACCGGGTATGTCTTTACAGTGAGAGGTACAACAGTTAGCTGGATGTTCAGACTTTAGAAAAATGTAGCTCTATCAACAACAGAGGCTGAATACATGGTTGTTGCTGAAGCTAGTAAAGAGCTAATATGGCTAAAGACTTTTCTTGAAGAATTGGGTAAACAACAGTTTGACTACTTATTGTATTGTGACAATGAGAGTGTGGTGAAACTTGCTAAAAACCTAGTCTATCATGGGAAAACAAAGCATATTGGCATGAGGTATCACTTTATCAGAGGATTGATCAGTGATGGAGCAATCAGTCTGAAGAAAATCTCGGGTGCGAAGAATCCAGCCAATATGTTTACCAAATCCGTGGTGCTAGATAAGCTGAAGCTTTGCATAGCTTCAGATGGTCTTCAAGAATAATGTTGAGAAGGCGGGGGTAGCTAGGGGGTACAAAAATCAAAGGGATCCTACAGAAGTAGAAAGAAGCGGAGTGCAGTTGAACATGTTTCGAAGCCTCCAGTGGGAGAATTTTTGGGTGTAGGCTTCAGGTGGATTCATTTGGAATAGTTAGGCTCGGACGACCCAAGTTCTAATTAGGCCCAGTTTAGTTAGATTATTAACTAAAGGGTTTAACCCTAGTTCTAGTCTATATATACTCCTTATTGTACCTGTAATCTTTATCACTCAATAAAAGAAAAACCCTAGTTGCCCCAAGAGGACGTAGGTTGCACACCGCAACCGAACCTCTATAAATCTCGTGTCTCTGTTTATTGTTTATTGTTCTTAATTCATGTGTTTCGTACCAGTTTGATCCTAACAGGATATACCAAAAACATTATTTGTTATTGTCTTAATGGTTGTTTCATTATGATATAACATCTAAACTCATGTTATAATGATGATTCAATATTTATTCCGTGTTTGTTGATCATAATCAACCATTAATTAAGTGATTATGAGGAAATCTCGATCATTATAATTGGTATCAAAGCTATGGTGCTATATTAAATGTTCAGTTGATAGATTAACATAACTTTGAGGTATTTGAGATTGTTATAATGTTCGACAGTAATTTGCGAAGGTTATGGAGTTGGTTTTTGGTGTTTTTGATTGAGTTAGAGGTTTACTGTACTATTATCGAGTTCAAGTGGGTATTAGTTCGAGTATAGCAATACTTGGATTGAATTAGACACAAATAGGTGTTAGTCAAACCTAATTAAACTCACCTAGATTCTAATTAGATTTCTGGGAAATTAGTAGCTTGAAAAGGTTGTTTTAGATTGAATTGGATTGATTTGAATTGGTTTTTTTACATTGGTCATAGATTTTTTGTTTGATATTGAACTTTCGCATTTGGAAGTTATTATTGGTTCGTACGAAAGTAATAGGTTTATAGATTTTTACATTGTACATGCAAACAAATTCATAATTTGGTGAAGGATCATAAGTTTTCTCATAAACATCCTACAAGAACTTCTCTGGTGCAAAATTATTAACCTTTAGCAAAAAAGTTGTAAATTATTGAATAAAATTTCAAAGTTGCTCGATTTTTAAGATGAAAACTAATTAGAACATGAAGAACATCAGCGCTTCTTTGGACCTTGACACTAAGATCGAAACCAACATTAAACCTCCAAGACTCGTTAATGAAGATGATTATGTTGACAAAAGATATAGGTTTAAGAATCATGCCATCTACACTAAACTCGAATGTGGAGATGCATTAAGTTCAGCCCTCATGTTCCAATTTAAATAAATGACAACGATGAGCTTACTGAGAAGCTAAAACATCTATGGGTTGACAATGATATGATTATATGAAGAAAATTGAAATGGATGAAAAAGATTCTACTTCAATCACTATGGTACTTTAAATTAAAATCTCCCATGGTTATCTTTAGTGGAACAAAAATATTATAGGATGCACCAAAGAGTTATTTGATGGTAACAAAGGTATGAGAGAAAGTAAAAAGGATATCTTGAATCAAGCTTTCATGTTATAACCTATGAATGGTGAAACTCTTAAAGCTCAATCAGTAGGTTTGTGAAGCTGGTTACCAAGATGAAGATCCACGATATTGAGCTAACTTACATATCTATGAACAAGAAGTTAATAAACTCCTTGCCATACAATTAGTAAAAGTGTGAGGTAACTTGTTAATGAAATCTATCAAGATACAAACCTAGTTTCACTAGGGAATGTTCAAAGCCTAAAAAATATGGTTTGGTCTCTAATGTTCATCCTTCACTTCAAGTAAAACACTTACCTACATACTTCATTACATCATGCTTCTTGTTCGGCCACTGATAATTTTTCTTCAAATCATGATACATCTTATGAGCTTTATCCATAATTCTTTCTTTCATATCCTCATAACGCGAAATCCACATTCGTCTGAATCTTGTTTTAACATTGTGGGTATTCTCTCCTAGATGCTTGATCCGTCCTATCATCTTTTAAAATTGAATCAATCTTTCTTATGGCATCATCTTAAAACCACTTGGTCTTTTGGATAACATCTTGCATCATAATTATCGAACAAGCTTTCACACTAATCCATTTGAATGTATCCTTATGACTAAGGGCATCAACAACCACATAAGACCTTACTTGAGTGATAATGGATCTTACAGATGTAGTCTTTAATTAACACTAACCACCTTTTTTCCAAATATTAAGATCCTTCTATTCAAAGAAATACTTCAAACTCTTGTGATTTGAGAATATGCATTCGTTCTATACAGATAACCTCCATATCTCTAGTACAAAACCATTGTTGCTAACTTCAAATTATGTGTAGGGTAATTGACTTCATGAGTCTTCAGTTGTTTCGAGGCATAAGTTATAATTTTCCATCATTGCATTTAGACGTAACCCAATCCTAATATGAAGCGTCAGGATACACCACTAAGTCTTTATTTTCTTTAGATAGTGTCAAGACGAAAAGCTTGATTTAGTCATGCCTTCAACACTTGGAATACAGTATCCTTATCCATACCCCATTTGGATTTCACATCCTTACTACAATTCCTTACAAAACATGTTAATGGTTGATCTTGTGGAATTTGAAACCTCGAAGTGATTCCGTTTTTATTAATTACTACAAATCGTTTCCAAAGTTTGTTTCTTTTTGCAAATGTGTTCTTAAAAATCATATAAAGTTTGAGTTTTTAATTTAAAGATCTTTCATAAGTCGTTTAAGTCTATGTTAATCCAACATTTTTCATCAATTCGCTATGTATACGATTTTATTTACCCTTACACAATAAAGCTAGTTAAGACCGGTTATATAACTTGTTTATTATCAAGTCTCGATAACAAGATCAATCATCAAGTCGTTCTCTTGAGCATAGGCATACAATTTTATGTGTTGATTCCCAATTATGATTATAAGATAGATGCAATTTACTTGAGTATGCTCTAATAGATGTAGAAAAAAGTTATGTTTACTGGGTTATGGTTAGCAATTCATAACTATTTTTATTTATAATTATGAATATAAGCATGAGTTTAAATCGTTTGTATAATCTTTAAAGAAACCAAATGAATTACCAGTGCTCGTAGAAACTAAATAGCTTTGAGCCTTTGACTACATACTTTCCTAGTCATCTTTCTTCGTTTTATTTAAAAAATATTAAGATAAATAGAAGTCATCGTCTTCTTTCTTGGTTTTGTTGTATGATTTGCTTTGTCTGAAGTACCTAAAGCACCATTTATCAATTCCATATTTGATATTTTAAAATAGTTAGTTACATATTATTAACTTCACACTTTATTGATGAGGACGAGAAGATCATCCTTAATGTTAGGCCAACTATTACCCACACCAGTTATGTTATAACGAGGGTTATCGAAGTGTTAGAATATGTAGTAACTATCACAATGAATAATGCATCATAAAATAATGTTAACATATATTAAATACTAGGTTGCCTAATTTGTTACATGTAGGTATCTTCATGTTAGGTACTTAGCTCTTATTATTAATTGAAATTATTAAAGGTGGCCTAAAAGCACATGATGTGTTAATTCAACCGTAAACACCCCCAAGGTTCCCAAAATATAAAGCCTATGCTATTGAATAGACTCCAAAGCTATATTATCTCTTCATGTTTCCACTAGATGAATAACAAACATAAAATGTTAGTTGTTGTGTTTAAATTAACTTATGATTTTTTGGATCATAAGTATAAGAGTTACCTAAATGATTTGGGTTAAATTATATATCGAGATGATTGAGCATACGCAACTAAAATATTTTTTGCTCAACATATACAATAGCACATTACTTCTTTTTCGAGGTTATGGATGTGGGTGGATTCTTTTTCGAGGTTATGGATGTGGGTGGAAGTGTTGATCAAAGAAAAGGATCAAATATTAAATTTTATGAAGATGAAAGCAATGATGAGATTAAGTATGATATATATTTTGAAGACGAAGATAACAATAATTAGTTTGACTTTGCTCTTATCTTGAATCCTCAAATGAAGTTTCAAATTATACGTTTTTTCTTATAAGAGAACATGTATGTTGATCAACCAATGAATATACATATGCAAAAGCAAAATAATAACAGATGAGGAGTTTAAGAAAATGATTGATAAATTGGTTGATGAAGTTAAAGATGTGATGCGGTTTTGGTAAAAGAGTATGAGCGTTTATATTTAATGGGTTTATGTGATCTCCCTCAAATTCAAAACAAAATTGAACATTATCGGGAACATGAAAACTCATTTCTTGATGTTTTCCAACGATATAAAGGTGGTGGAGTTCTTTCTTTTGGTAATAAAATCAAAGTAAGATTGTCCCCATTGCAAGCCTGTCGGCCGCCCGTCGCCAACGTGGACGGCGCCCGCCGAAAGGACGGCGATGGGAGAGGAGGAAGAATGGAAAGGGATCTGTGGGGAAGAGTGGTGGAAAGGAAGGGTTGGTGGGCCCCACCACCATAAATAATAATTTTAAATAGTTTTAAATTAAAATATTTTAAAATATTTTAATTAAAATAAAAATATAAGTATAAAATTTTAATTAAAATGAGTTATAAATA
>BJCM01084347.1:0-13242 GCA_018326385.1 Flaveria bidentis
CTAGGTCCTCCTTCCTTAACATCTTCCTCAGAGTCATCTTCATCATCATCATTATAATCACCATCCTTGATCTTTAATGGCTCATTCTTTGATCCCTTGAGCTTTAGCAGTATCTTCTTGTTCTTCTTCTCAAGCTCCTCTATCCTCTTCACCGACGCCAACACCAGCTCATTTTGACTTTTAAGCGCATGGTGGGCTCAGGCTAACACTCATACTAAGTACTCTTCTCACTCAGCTGAACTATCTGCTTTGCAAGAGCTGCATTTACCTCCATCATCTGATTTAGCTGAGTAGCACTTAGCTCATTGGTGGTAATCAGTGTCACCATAATGCGGTTGAGGTTAGCCGACTGCTCCTCCAACCGGAACATGGTTAGAGTCGGTATTAGTGAGAATGTGGATTGAGTGGAGGGACCAGCTTGGTGAGTGATGGTAGTGGTGGTAGATGTGGTGAATATGTGAGGTGGAATGGGAGTGGGATGTGGTGGAGTGGTTGTGGTAGTGGTGGTGGGAGGAGTGATAGTGGTTGTGGGAGGAGTGGTGGTAGTAGGAGTAGCTGTGGTGGTGGTGGTAGGAGATGTGGTAGTGGTGGTAGCTGTGGCAGTGTTGGTGGCTATGGTAGTGGTGGTGGCTGTGGTAGAAGATGTAATCACAATAAACCTCAGCCTCTTACCAATTTTTGCCATAAGGGTGAGACATTCTCTTCTTCCTTGAGCCCTTTGCAATAGGCGCTCCCCCTTGGCTGTTGGGCTGGTCAGGGGTGTAAGTAGGATCAGTAACATCAGTAGCAACACCCCTTGACTCAGCCTGGCGTTCGCCAACCGCCTTTATCCCTTTATCGGTGGCCACAACCCTGCTCCCGACAGTCCTCACTAATGGCTCATCATCTGACTCCTCATATTCATCAATTAGGAAGTCTTTGTTGAAGGCAACCCTTTCTGTTCGACCAGGTGACTCACCACCTTGACCCTGATCATCGTTGTTGTCGTCGTCTTCATCTGTGGGTGCCATGATGGGCTCGACATCGGAGTCACTATCATCGTGCCGCCACTTCTTCCGAGATGGCGCCACGTACTCCGCGTTGGCCAAATGGCCAAACAGTCTCCTCACCGGGGGCTTCACCAGCTTCCCCTGGTAGACCTTCATCCGACCCAATGTCGTATCATCCATAACCTCTAGAACAACCACATCCTCCCTCTCTTTCGGTAGTGAAGGAAGCTTATGATCAATGATCATCTATAAAAATCTTGGGTACAAACAGAAGCCTTCCTTGCCCTTGGCCTCCAGGTTCTCGACCATGTAGGAGAATATCATTTGAGAGAAACTAAACGGGTGGTTCAGCACCAGAGCAACATATGCATTCTGGATTTGATCTGACATCTCATCAAATCCTCCTCTCCTCTTACGCAATGCACTTGAGAATAACGTGAGCTAAGTACTTAAACTGGGGGCACATGTTGCTTTTGTTGAGAACACCTGTGTTGATGTCCCCAGTGTACTTCATCCACAGAAAGCAGCCCCTAACTGTTAGAGGGTGTAGCTTGGTCGGGTGGTCACCATCTTAACCCAGATCCAGGACTTGCCTAAGATCGGCTACAGTAACACTTATCTCCTGTCCGAAGATCGAGCTCTGGATATTGTAGGTCTCAGTGGACCTATCAACAGTAGCCCCTTCCCAGAAGGTCTGTTGTAGTGATCTGTATGGCATACTAGGTGTAGCTATGGCCTTGAAGATCATTGATCTCCTGAGAAAGGCAATGATCCCCGTAAACTTGGAAGCATTCCGAGTGATAGCATCTAAGTTAGCACAGATGTTGTGCTTGGGGCTCACAGTCCATTTATCAACCATTTTGCTGTAACACAAGAAACATATACATTAGATTTTGTGTATAGGAGATGACAATTGAAACTTAAGCTGCTTTAGATCAAACTGGTTCAATCATGCGATTGAACCATACAACTAAGTTCAATCATGCGATTAAGCCTGCGGCTGATTTCAGTCGTGCGATTGAGCCTGCGACTGAACTTAGTCGTATGTTAAGCCATACGGTTGAGTCAGTCGTGCGACTGAGTCGCTAATTGATTCAATCGTGTGCCTGGATCAATCATGCGAATGAGGTTCATATGGAGTGTCTATTCGTATCATATTCTGTTCGACACTCTAACTCTGAATCTTTGTCAAGACATTATATTAGACTTCGTGTTTAGACTCATTAGATTCGCATGAACTCGAAATAGCACTTAATGTCCTTTAAATCAACTTTTATGTCCATTTAAGTGGTCTATTTTTAAGACTTTGACTCAGTTCTTGATTTTTACATAATTAGTCTTTAAGGTTCGATTAAACCAGTCATTTAGGTTGATTTCAGTTAGCACAGTACTTGTAGATGAGTAGGAAAATAGTCAGTATCACAATCAAAGGGTATTCATTATAGTAGGAATTTTGGGCAATGTGTTTGTGCATGGGCAGTTTTTGAGAGCTTTAAAGGGTGGTAAGGAATACGACCGACTAACCCTCTCTATTTATACTGTTTTAAATTTCAGTCGTGCGACTAGACCCATACGCATGCTTCATTCGTGCGACTGCCGTTTAGTCGAACGAATGTCTTATGCTTCATCATCCAGTCGTAGGATTGGTTCATTCTTACGATCCAATCGCATGGTTCATTCAATTGTGTGATTGGCTCATCCTTATGATTCAATCTTGCGATTGGCTCACACTTATGATTTAATCATGTGAATGGCTTATACTTATGAGTTTCACCTCATACACTTTCAAACACTTAAAATTTTACCTTTTAATATAAAACATTATGACCTTTGATCATCTTAGATATGATCGTTTTAATTGAACATCATTTGATCACCTCAGGCATGATCCTCTTAATTTAACAGTATTTGATCACCTCAGATGTGATCCTTTTAGTTTAAAACCATTTGGCCACCTCAGACGTGACCACTTTTAGTGAGTGATTCACAGATTTCATCTAGTCGTATAGTCCGACATCTACGCAACAAAAGACTAGAAAACAGAAAAAACAACTTTAAATTAAAACAAAACAAGACATATTTTTGTGCTTTTGGTTTGAGATGGATTGAAACCTTTTAGAAAACATCTAACAAATTTTTCTTCCTAAGCAGAACAACTTCAAGAAAATTTGATCATTTCTGGAAAGATTCATCATGGAATCATACAGGTATATCATAATCATTTGGGACCTTTTAATATGCACTTTGATGCTAGATTCTTGTTTTGTCCGTGAGTTAATAGCACTTTTAGGAAATCATACTAGAGCGATAAGATGCACACAATGATCTTGACTGTCAAGAATTGCAGCCATAATGATTGTCTGTATATTTTTCCACTTAAATCCATACACAGATTTTTGACTCACATTGGTGATGAGTTTGATTTAATTATTTCAAAAAGCATTTGTAGATCCCACACATATATGGTAATCAACATTCCTCAGGAGATTTTTGAGCGGTCTATGGGTATTTGACAAGAAGAAACTATTCTAAGAGCTTTCAATGAGATGCCAAGCCTCAGGTCAATGCCATTGCACAACAGAGAGGCAAAAACAACAATGAATTCTAGAATATTTAGGTTATGCTTATCCTCAGTTCAGTGCCACCGGACAGCAGAGAGGCACACAAACTATCTTCTTGTTAGAGCATTTATTTTTCTTTTGCACATCATGCACCAACAACATTAGTCATTAGTTTGATTGTAGTTAGCAGTTTATCCATGTGCTTTGCTCATTTTTATGGTCATCCGCACAAATTTATGGCATTTATTTTGCTCGTCACCCCTTATTGGAAATGCGTTGATTGTGTTAACTAGGGATAAGATGTGAACCCACAACAAGTTGAACAAATTAGTTTGAATTTAATTCACCAATGAAGTCTACTCATCTATTGTGTTGAATCTACCGATACATCATATAATGAACTAGCAACCTCTAGGTCTACTTTCTCTATGTTACCTCAGTAGCAGACTAGTTTTACTATCATTTTTCCTTTGTTATGCTTAGACTTCTCAGACTTGTACTTTGAAATTAGCATGTTGAACATTCAAATCCTTTTGAAGTCTCGAATAATTTGTTCCTTGTGTACTATCATTTTCCATAGACGTTGAATCAAAATCACGGATTTGAATTCATTTCTTTTAACTAATCTGCCCTCACCCCTCGTTGTTTTTAAATAAATAAATAATGCAATTAATTAAATACTAAACTAAACTCTTCCCCCCCTAAAATTCTAAAACCGAAATTTTTTTGTGTTTTTAGATTTTAATAGACAGGAAAATAAAATAAAATAAAATAAATAAGAAACTAAGAAAAAACTTGTTGGACAATGGACTTTCTTCTTCTTGAATCACTCACTTTTCTTTTTTACGCTATTAACCTCTAAAAGTTATAAGAACCGAGTTTTATCAAATGCTTTTGTGTAGTGGTCGGCAAGTTGAAAATCCATATTAATTTTAACAACATCGATTAATTGCTTTTCAAATCAGTCACGTATAAAGTGATATTTAATACCGATGTGTTTTGTTTTCGGTTGTTGGACTAGATTTATGGTAACAGCAACTGCAACATAATTATCAACAAAGATAGGGGTGTTAGAAAATTGCAAACCGTAGTCACGCAATTGTTGTTGAATCCAAATGATTTGTGAACAGAAACTTGCAGCAACAACATATTTAGCTTCACATGTTGACAGAGCAACTAATGTCTACTTCTTACACGGCCAGGTGACTAACCGTCTACCTAAGAACTGATATCCCGCTGATGTTGACTTGTAATTCATCTTGCAACCACCATAGTCCGAGTCACTATACGCTGTAAGCTCAAAGTCATCATCATGAGGATACCACAACCTGAGTGATGGAGTACCCTTCAGATAACGAAAAATCCTTTTAACTCCTATGAGATGATTTACTTTTGGTTTTGCCTAATATCTGGAACAAAGACACGTGGCGTACATAATATCAGGACGAGAGGCTGTGAGGTACATTAGAGATCCGATCATTCCTCTGTACACGGTGGCATCTACCAGATCACCATTTTCATCGGGTGCCACGTTATGGTTTGAGGCAAGTGGAGTTCCATCAGTCGTAGCATTCTCCATGTCGAATCAACTGAGGATATCTCCTACATATTTGGACTGATGCAGGAAAATTCCTTTTGGTGTCTGATCCACTTCTAATCCAAGAAATATCTTCATCTCCCCCATGGCACTCATATCAAACTCTGCTTTAATTACAGATTTGAAATATTTACATAATTCTTCATTTTTGGAACCAAAGATTATGTCATCCACATATATCTGTAACAATAGTAAATCACCAACCTTTTCTTTGATGAATAACGTGCAGTCAATAACCCCTCTGCAAAAACCATGTTTCACTAGATGAGTTGAGAGTTTCTCATACCAAGCTCTAGGGACTTGATGGAGCCCGTAAAGAGCCTTGTCCAGTTTATAAACTCTATCATGATGATAAGGATCCTCAAATCCTTTGGGTTGAATAACGTAGATTATTTCACGAATTTACCATGAAGGAATGCACTTTTTACATCTAATTGATAGACTTTAATCTTCATGTAGGATGCATAGGCTAGAAAGATAAGAATTGCTACCATCCGTGCCACCGATGCAAACACTTCATTGTAGTCAATGCCTTCGACTTGTCTAAACCCTTGAACCACAAGCCGAGCCTTATTTCTAATTATAACCCCTTGATCATCTTTCTTACACTTCAGTACCCATTTAGTGACAATCACCTTAGCACCTTTTGGTCTGTCCACAAAGGTCCATACTCTTAACTTCTTGAATTGTAGAAGTTCTTCTTGCATAGCACTAACCCATGCCTCATCGTTTAAGGCTTGAATTACATATTTTGGCTCAAATTGAGACACAAAACATCGATAAGCACCATCGTGAAGATATCATTTTTCCATGACTAAGGCATAAAGAGTTGAGTATAGCTGATTTCGTGTCTGCACTCCTGATAGAACATCCCCAATGATGTTTTCCAGGGGATGATGCACATTAATTCGAGATCCGGGAGTGGTAGGAACAACTACTTCAAGATCCAGGTTTTGAATCCCAGGTTCGGTATCTGTAGTTGTTGGAGTATGAGGTTCAGAAGTGTCAAAGACATTAATATCTGATGCTTGTGTACTTTCATTTGTGGGAACCTGGTCCTCCTGGTCTGCATTTGTAGTCTCAACTGCTTCATCATCAGAGGAGGAGTTACTTACTTCAAGCTCTCCCGTAAAGGACTAGAAGAATCGTCTAATGTATTCGATGGTGTCGAGTCTTGTGGAGGAGTGTTCAAAACATCATACATCATTGTAGCAGATAACTCATCATTGGGATGAGAGGGAGGTAGGTTGAAGGACTTAAAAAAACCATCATAGTCAAAGAAGAAGGAAGGTCCTTTTCCAGCAAGGGGGTGGTGTATCTTTGAATATCAACATTACACCACACTTCTACCAAGCCCGTTGAGTTGTTATAAACTCTCTTGTCTGGTATACTGTATCCGAGAAATATACCTTCTTCAGCCTTCTCACTAAACTTCCCAATCTGTGTTATCTTTAACAACATGCATGGTGCACCAAATGGTTCAAGATACGCCATGTTTGGTTTACATCGCTGGAGCAGTCCATATCATGTTTACCATGTTGTTTGACCACCAAGACTTGATTGAGAGTGTAGCATGCATTCGCCACTGCCTAGTATCAAAATTGAATAGGCCATTTAGAGTGGCTAACATTGTTCTTGCTGTCTTTATCAAACTAAGATTCTTTCTTTAGGCAACCCCATTCATCTGTAGAGTGTAGGCAGACGTAAATTGATGTACAATTCCTTTCTCTCTACAGAATGCCTCCATCCACTGATTCTTGAACTCTGTTCCGTTGTCTGATCGAACCTGCCTTACTTTCAGCTTATAGAGTGATTCCAAAGTAGTTACTAGATGTTTGAATGATTCAAATGTCTCTCATTTGGATTTCAGAAACATCACCCAAGAGAATATTGAGTAATCATCAGTTACTACATAGCAGTACAGATCTCCAGCAATGCTCTTTGTGCTGACTGGACCAAACAAATCCATGTGTAGAAGCTCAAGAGGAATATTGATAGAATTAACATTCTTTGCCTTGTGAGACTTCTTGGTCTATTTCCCTTTGTTACATGTTACGCAAAAATCCGAAAGCTGGAAATTCTTGACAGTTACTCAATTCATTAAATCATTCTATACCAGATGATTCATCTTTCTAGGATTAATGTGTCCCATTCTCCTATGCCAGGAGAATGAATCCCTCTCTATTTCCTTTGACAAGAATTGAGCAGTAGTCTCAGTTGTGGAGGCTTTAGATAGATCCAAGACATATAGATCATTATATCTTGAAGCTGACATTACAACTTTATCCTCCTGGATAACATAATCCTTCTTCAACATGTAGAACTTCTTGTTTTCAAACACAACTTTGAATTCTTTATCACAGATCTATGAGACTGAAAGGAAATTGTTCTGTAGTTGTTGAACATAGATGACCTTGTCAAACTTCAATTTCTCATTTCCCACTTCGCCTTGAGCAGTGATGTAACCGCTTTTATTTCCAGCAAATGATACACGTCCCCCTTGAATTTGTTTGACGTTAAAAAGGAGAGACGAATTCCCAGTCATGTGCATGGACGCCCCACTATCAATAATCCAGGTATTGTTGATAGTGCTAAAGCGGACACCCTGCAAATTCAAAGGAATTGATTAGTTCAGGTTTGGGACCCAAGCCTTAACTAGGTTGGGTGACCCAGAGGAATCACACATCATGAACACAACCCACTGTCCTTCAGAGGATGAGGGCACATTGTTCTTCTTCTTGTTCTCATTATCAGACAAATTGCTTGATTTTATCTTCCATAAACCAGTTTTGTGTAAGGCATGTTTGTGATAAACGGACGACTGGCTTATGGTTTAAACTTTAGGTTCACTAATACTCTTAGGTGGTGTAATAGAACTCCGTTTAGAAAAACTTGGTTTTGTATCATAAAGTTCAATTTTCTTTTTGGGAGTCTGATAATAAGGACAATTAGAAGAAATATGTCCTTTTTTTCCATAAGTGTAGCATGATCTCCCTTCTACAGGTTGAGAAAAATGTTTAATCGGGTTTAAGTTGGGTACGGGTGTGAGATGTGCCTGGTTGGGTTGTGTCAATTGTTTTAACGTTTGGAAAATCTTTACCTTTCATTTTATTTGGACTTTGATGTGTAACACGTGTTTGGTTAACTGGTTTAGTCATTTTGGGATCAGAAGTAGACATGTGTGAACCTGACCTTACATTAACCTTTTGATATATGCATTTATCTTTTCATCCAACTTTTCTATAGGCATTTTTTCTTTTGATTTCAAAGTAGACTCCTTCTGTTTAGTGATAGAGTTCAGTGGTTTACCCGTGGAATCAGGATCACTAACCAAAGGAGTTGATACCACATGATCCTTAACTGGGTTGTTATTGATAGGTCTACATTTTGTATTTAAAAGGATCACATGTGGTGGTGGTACTACTTTGTAACACAAACCTTCCCCATTGTTTCGTTCTTTCACTAAGTTTTGAACTATGTGAGAAGAACTAGCCCAACTATGCAGTTTTTGTTTTAAAGAATTCACTTCGACTTCTAAAACTGATTTTTTCTTTTTGGTTTCTTCTAAAGAATTTAAATAAAACATTATGTCAGTTTCTTGATTTAATGCAACAACCTCGGTTTCCCTTAGTTGTTTTCCCAAAAGTTCTATTTTTTCTTTATAACTGCACTCGTTTTGTTATAAAATATGATTGGCCTCAGTGCATAGTTGTAAGTCATTTACTAAATTATCATTGTGTTCTAATAACCTTGAAAATTTTAGATCAATGTTTCCCTAAATTTGTCACATTCAGTACAAGCATGTTTTTCAAATAATTGGTCATTAGAACTTACCTGTGAGGAATTAGATGAATCAGCCATCAAAGCCGTATCAGAATCTTCGGTGACTGGAGATTCTGAGTTTGTTGCTCGAAGCTCTTCCTCAACCAAGTGATTTACAATATTCACAGCTTCTTCGGTATCTAACATTGCTTACTCAACTATGATCTCACCTTCACTAGCAGATCCATCATCCAGTGCATCAACAAAGACAATATTTGATTCACCCGGAGAAACAAATCAGAAGGGCCAGTCTTGACCTTCATCACCTTGAGCAGTCAAAGCCTTTGTCTCCTTACTTGAAGAATTAGTTCCAATCATATCTTAGTCTTGACGGTTGAATGTGGGAAATGTGTTTCCATTACCAGTTTTCTTGGGCTTTACATATTCACATTTAAAGTGCCTCTTTTCACCATAATTGAAACAAGTGACTTTGGTTTTGTCAAAACAAAAGGTTGTATCTTTAGTGGCAACTAGATTTTGCCCTGTCTTTTTGCAAACTTCTTTGCTCTTCTGACAGCACTAGCCAAGGCCCATATTATGTCCATTCTTCCTAGATCATTTTTCATCAACTTGCTCATAATCCTCATCTGTAAGATGACAATTTACAATCTTCCTGGCAACTAAACCATCATAGGATTGGACAACAGCAGCTAGAAGATCCATATGCTCCTTAGCCCCTTCCACTATGATATTACCGAGATTTTCGGTCTTCAACTTTGTAGTATTGGCTTCAGGCACTATGTTTTGGGTTCCAGATGACCCTGGCATTTCTGGTCCTGAAGTAGTGGTTTGGGAAGGAGATGTGAAACTAGACACGAATGATGTTTCTAGTGGTGCTCTTGAACCAACTGGAGTGGAAACTAAGTTGTAAAGTGAAGGATTCTGAATGTTGGATCCTTTCTTCAACTTGTACTTCATTCTCAGTTCTTCCTCTCTTAACTTCAAGATGAAGTCATTTATGTCTAACGTTTCAAGAATGTTGTTCTGTGTTAGGTTGGACATAAATGAGTCCCATTTATCCAGCAAACCATCTGCAAAGCTTGAAACTTAATCTTCTATTGATGTGGTTACGTTATGAGTGTGTAGCTCACTCATCAGATGATAGAATTTGTCAATAATATCATCTAAGCTCTCATTTCCTATCGAAGAGAAATTATCGAACTCCTTCTTGAGAGCCTTAGCCTTCAGAGCCTTCAACGTCGCATTTCCATCATACCTCTTCTCTAGAGCTTCCCATAGCTTTTTGGCTTGCTTGTTCTCGGAAAACTGATGAAAGATGTCTTTTGGTATTGACTGAGTCAACAGGGCATAAACTTTCTTCTCAGCATTAAAGATTATCTTTAAAGCTTCATTCATTCCTCCTAAAGTTAACTTGACTCCATTTGCACTGACTGGTATCGTGTAACCAGTCTCTATGGATGTCCAAAGATTGGGATCAACTCCATTTAGATAGATCTCGAACCGATGTTTCCATTGTGGATAATCATTTAACATTATAATCTTAGGTGGTTTGTTATGATTACCAATCTCATTCTCCAGAAGCAGTAGATTCTAGATGCGTGAGTCCTTCCTGGCAGAAAATGCAACAAATTGATATTCCATTGCAGTAAACTTGGTACTTTTGGAACAGGACAGTTTCACTCATGCGAATGGACTATGAGTATGGTTCACTCGGGCGAATGAAGGGTGCGAATGAATTCAATCATGCGATTGGATTCAGCCGTGCGTATGAACAAGGCGATTGGAATCAAGCGACTGGAGTTGTCCAGTCATGCAAATGAGATATGCGACTGACGTCAGTCATGCGAATGAAGTATCCATAACCAAATGGTGAAAAGATCATGATCCTCATCATCCTTCTGTTTTGTGTAAACAAAGACCTGGGCTAAAGGCACCTCTGTTTTACGTGAGTAAAGACCTGGTGACCTGATGGATCATATCTAAGCTCTCAAAAGAATCCTATGTGATCAATTGTATATTTATCTTGAGCTTTTACATCAATGCATTTATGAGATGTCTAATGCATCTCAAGATAGAACTTATAACTTCAAGTACATAGTTATTAAGTGTCAAAAAGTGATGATTTAACTCGCAAAGGGAGGAAAAAATCTTTGTGAATTGAATGTGAAGCCCATAACAGTTATTTCCTAACTAACATGAGAAACAACATGCCTAGTTGATTCATTAACTCTAGTATGGATTTAAGTGGACAATATACTTGCAATCAGAACTAAGTTCACGTAACATTTCAACAAAATAACTCATCAGGAAGATGCTTAGTATTAGTATGATCCCATTACATGTATATATATGCTTGTGCATTATCACACTACAAATGCTCTTCATGATAACGTTCTAAGAAATTTATGTTAAATGCATTCTGTCATCGTTAATCACAAATTTAGGGGGAGTAGAATTCATGAAGAAAACTTAATCCATCATCAACAGATTTGTCTATTTCATTAATTTGAAGGAATTGGAACCTGAGCACCATCTTTTCTTTTGGATAGATGAAGTTTTTACAATTTAAACCTTCTTATGCATAATTGTCTTGTATACAAAGTCAACAAGGTCCAAAAGCATTAAATGGTTCTAAGAAGTAGAATTGGACAATACAATAAAATAAGCTACAATGCGTTTTAAGCCTCAGTAGAAGCTACAGTGCGTTCTAAGCATCAGCAGAAGCTACGATGCGTTATAAGCATCAGCAGAAGCTACAGTGTGCTTTTTAAGCATCAGCAGATGCTACATTGGAAATCTTATTAATTGTCTATCCGTAGATTGGTAAACTACGGTTGAGCAAAGTTCATAAAGTATAATCTAATTTCATAGTTTGGTAACCTATGAAAATTTATATTATAGTTAATCAGCAGAAGTTTTTAACTCATCCGCAGATGATATATGGTATCCGTAGATAATGTGCGGATGAACTGAAAATTGTGGAGAAGTTAAATTGCTGAGGGTCCCACATTATTAAATAAATAAAATTAATGTGTCTAAGAAAGTATAAATGATGTTCTTTGACTTCAATATTCATTATTCATATTTTCAGAACACTTTTTCAGACCTACAAAAACACACACTCAACAAATTTTTCCCCCTTTCTCTATCATTCAAAATTTCTGAATCAAAAATCAAAAAAACAAATAATCGTGTTTTTCTGATCACTGTGTTCAACGTAAACATGTTGTAATATTCAATGATGAATCATTTGATTCTTGTCTAATCTCACAACTATTCGTATTCTCATATCAATAATGTGACCCTAACGAAATCTTCTTTACTCACATGAACAGATGAATAATCGATTTAGGAGAGAGCACAATGTTGTGCTTTCATAAACTTGGATGACCCTGCTTCAGAAGGGTGTCAAGACATTATTCGACATCTAAGAAGATCCAGGCTGTTTTATGCCTTATCAGTAGAACCCGTGATTCATCGATCACACATCACTGAGTTTTGGAACTCTGCTCATATAGAAGAAGATGGAGAAGTTATCATGGTAGAATTCAAGAACCAAAGATTGATGATTACTGAGCAGATCATAAAAACGAACCTAGAGTTGGGAGAACAAGAAGTTGGTCACTCTAATGTTTTCGAGAATGAATACATCGAGAAAGTCTTCTTACTAATGGGGTATGATGGGGCTTTTGCCAAGGGGGAGATCAAGAAAGGAAGATTATGCAAGCCATACAGATTCTTATGCCATACTTTGTTGGGGTTTGTTAGAACAAGGTACATAGATTAACCATTTAAACTTTGTAATAACGCAGCGGAAAAGTAGGTTATAACATAGTTTATAATCTGAAATTTCAGGTTCTATTTTGATGTTATAAGATGTGAACAAACCCAATAACAAAAGGATCTTTATATGTGAATAAAAGCTAGCTATGTGAACACAAACTACACATTATGGACACCTTAAAGAGGCTGCCATAAACTACCTTTGAGCAGCCAAAAGGGGTCGAAAATGGATGAGGATGATGATGTCTTTGGGCAGCAATCCTTCAAAGTAGAGGACCTCAAACCGTGATACCCACAAGCCCTCCAAACACTCACTTGCTTAGGTAGTATTACACCAAGCCTTGTTCCTCTTGTCAAACTCGATTTTTCAGCCAAGAACCAAAATCAAATCAGCCAAAGAAAAATGAATTTTTGAGAGAAGAAGGAGAAGAGAAGGACTCTTGCATGTGTGAGAGAGAAAGGGAGTGTTAAAGCTAATGATGGAAGAGTGTGTAGAGCATTTTAGTCTTGCAAGAAACAAGACACAAAA